>JBBMEG010000003.1:4389475-4417558 GCA_037832605.1 Cyclanthera cordifolia
CTCGGGTCCAGCAACGAGTAGGTCCATCCGAGTGGATGGACCGTGGAGGTCAGGACTCTCCGAGGAGTCGACCGAGTGCAAGTAACGTTTGGAGGCGTTGCACCTCGTGACGTCGCCCGTTACAACGAGTAGGTCGGTCCCATTGGGTCGACCGTGGAGGTCAGGATTCTCCGAGGAGTCGACCGAGTCCAGAATCAAGACTGTTACACCTCTAAAGGGTAACGGTCAAGAATTATGACCGATATTCATACCCGGCTTAATGGCGGACGTTTCTAAACGGCCGACCGTTACATCGCTATAAATGAGCCGCATCGGTTACAAGGCCGGCTGCTATAAGAGTCAGTTCATTTCTCCCTTTGAAGGGGCGATTCTTAAGCTAAGTACCCTAAGCTATTCCTTGTTATTCTTACTTATGCCCTTACTACCGTTTCTGACTTAGGCATCGGAGGCCATGTGGCTCACACCACACCGGTGTGCCCTAAACCTATCTGTTTTGCAGGCCCTTTCATCCTCTACTAAACAAATAGTATTGTGGATAGACCGTTGACCATTTTTCGGCATCAACAAAAATATAAATAAAATGTAGATAATAAAAATAATACTATAAAATGTTAGTTGTGAGCTATAAATTTCAAAAACCAAAATAAAAACAATCCAAATAATATAAGTTTATGAAAGGGATCTAAACTATTATATTGGTAAACTAAACGAATTTTTGAATTCTTCCCTCATTTAAAGGCTTTAACAACTAATTTGGAATCGACTAACATCATAAGTGCTTTACCCTCTTTTCATATTAAAAAAAAAAATAATAATAATAATAAAAAAAATTGTTCTTTCCTTTTTCATACAACTGTGATGCATTCTTAAATTAAGACGGGTTGGAAACGCCACTCCCTGTTAACTCCAAAAAGATTTGAAAAAAAGTTACTGATTAAACTTCACCTCATAATAAAAGCTAATTAATTAATGATGAACATTTCTGACCGAAGCTCTGATATACAGTTGTTAATTGTTGCTTCCAACTTACTCACTATGTTACTAATCATTATTAATACAATCGATCATGGTACTGATCAAAATTACACTTCTACGTCAATAAAATATACCACACAATTCAAATGTTTTCAACGTTAAATTTTCATATTTGTCGCAACATTAATAATATATAAATCCTTTAAATATATATGTATATGTGTATGTGTACATGTGTATATATATATATATTTATAAATAAAGTGTTATAGGTTAAAATATATCGAAATACTCAGACAAGGTCAAGACCTCCTGGAGATCAGCGCCAAAGGATGCCAGAAGGCTCGAGGGTCGGCCAAAGAATGTTGAGAGTTCCCAGGGGTAGGTCAAAAAGGGTGGCCAACACCCCTAGGGGGACAGCCAAAGGATGTCGGGAGTCCTCGGAGTCGGCCAAAAGGTGTCGGAAGACCCCGGGGGTCGGCCAAAGGGTGGCCACAACCCCAAAGGGGTTGCCCAAGAAAGGCCTCGATCCCTAGGGGTTGGCCCTTGCAGCTTCGACCCTTCCATGATCGGCCAACAAAGGAGAACACCCCCCAGGGGGAAAGCCGTGGAGGTTAGGACTCCTCTAGGAGTTGACAGAGTCCAAGTAACGATTGGATCCGTCGATAACGACCAGCAGTTACGCAAAGGTGAATACCCCTCTTAAGGGAGCCAAGAGGTCATTATGGACAGAGTCCAAAATCGATCCTTAACGGGATGACCGAAGGCGAACACCCACTAAGGTAGGAAAGTCATGGAGGTCAGAACTTCCCTAGGAGCTGATCGAGTCAAGTAACGACTAGATCCACGAATAACGACCAGGAGTTACGCCGAAGGTGAACACCCACTTAAGGGGGGCAAGCCATGGAGGTCATTATTGACCGAGTCCCAAACCGATTCCTGAACGGACGGTCGAAGGAGAACACCCCCAAGAGAGGAAAGCCGTGGAGGTTAGCGCTCCCCTAAAAGTCGACCGAGTCCAAGTAACATCCTAGGTCGTTGCACTTCCAAAGGGTAACGCCCTGGAGTTACACCGAGAAGGCCCACACCTTTAAGGGGTTGGTCATGGAGGTGAGGACCTGCAAAGGTTGGTCGAGTCCAACTAACCCCCGAGATAAGACTGTTACGTCTCTCAAGTGTAATGGCTAGGGGTTACGCGCGGGTGTTAATGCCTGGCTTAAATGGCAGCCGTTACAAACAACTGATCATTAAGTCACCATTAGTGACATGCAACAGTTACACTACCATGTTGCTATAAAAGTCAGAACGATTCTCATGTCTCTTCAAACTGAACTGCACTAACAACCTCTTGTAAGCTGCTCTAAGATCTAAAAGTTCTTTCTGTAAACTCTCTCAAAATATATTACTGACTTAAGCATCAGAGGTCATGTGGCTCACACCACACAAATGTGCCTAATTTTTATTGTTTTGTAGGTAATTTCGTCGTCCATAAACAAATTGTACCGTTGATTTAAGTTGACCATTTTAATTTTGGCATCGACATAAAATAAAATACTATTAATTTTTAGTATAAGTTTTTGTAATTATTTTTTTTTATATATCAATTTAATTTGGTTTCTAAACTTTAAAATATTTGATTTTAGTGTATGTATTTTGAAAAGATTTTACTATTTTAGTAAAATTATTTTGAATTTAGTTCCTAAACTATCAAATATTTAATTTTAGGCTATAAAATTTCAAAAGAAAAAGTAAAATTAGTTCAATTTAAGGTTAATATTAATTTATAATTAAAACAGTTTTAAATAAAATAAAATAAAATTTTGACATATTTTTAAAATTTAAATCTAACGAATAACTGTTATAAGAGATATCAACAAAATTTACCACTAACACTCATTTCATATTAAACTGGTGACCTAATCAAGCAATGAAACAACATGTGACTGACACTTTTACTATATTGTTTTTTTTTTATTATACGTACTGTATTTTCTTAACAAGTTGTTATACTTCAACGGTTTTAATTATAATATTTTTCTAAAAGCATAAGCATTTTGGTCATTTTACACAGAATTATATATATATATATATATTTTTTTTTTTTGCTAAAAACTACGTTTTATCAAAATTTTATTATTTATTCAATATCTTTGATTTTTTAGACGCAAAAAATCTTTTTTTTTTTCCTCTCAATATACATTTTAATTATAGTATTTTTATGTTCTTTTCACAACTTAACAATTTTAGTATTTCAAAAAAAAAAAAAAAAAACTTAACAATTTTAGTTGAAGATATTTTATGATTAGCAAAAAATAGAAACAAAATTCTACTCAAAATTAAAAAAAAAAAACTAATAATCAAACTTGCTCATTAAACTAATATATTTTAATCAAATTTATCAAGTAAAATTCATAAGTTCCAATCAAGTAAGAAAATAGATTTCTATTAAGTAAACTTAAACAAGTATGTTTTATTCCAATTAAACTTGAAACACACTGACTAGGTTAGTGGTGCAGTGGTTTGTTATTTCAACATTATTGTTCACGGGTTCGATCCATAACTTGAAAGATATGAAATAAAGTTGCTATAACTAAAAAATACAAAAAATTACTATCTACCACAAATTACCATTTTAATTTCATTTTTGTTTTAATGTATATATTTTTTAATTTACACACTTAATTTCAATTGGTTGAATGCTGCAGCACAATACGAAGTTTACAGAACTGAGATCACACACGTTCTCTTTCTTTCTCTCTCTCTCTCTCTACGTATGAAAAAGAGAAGAAATAATCAAGACATTCGTAGAAGTTAGATGGTATATAAGCCAATATTTCACATATAAATTCCTCCGATCTCTCTTCTCTCCATTAATTGAAGCAACCCCAAGTTGCCTTTTATATTTATTTTTTAATTTGTTTCTCCAGTGTTCAAAAAAAAAAAAAAAAAAAAACCAATTCATTCAAAATCCTTGGTTCCATCAAGAAGACGACTTCCCGGCCGTAGACGGCGGTGATTATAGGTCCGGCCACCATGACAAGCAATGGGATGGCGTTTTTTCCAGCAAATTTCATGCTTCAAACTTCCCATGAAGATCATGATCATCACAATCATCATCATCACCACTCTTCTCCTCCATCTCTGAACCCAATTCTACCTTCTTGCACACCCCAAGATTTTCATGGTATTATTTCTCAACCAATTTCAAAAAAAAAAGAAAAAGTAAAAAAAAGGTGTGATCTTTGAAATGGGTTTTGAAAAAGAAATGATTTTTGTGTGTGTGTTGGGCAGGAGTTGCATCATTTCTAGGAAAGCGATCCATGTCATTCTCAGGAGCAGAAATGGTGGAAGAAGGAAACAACGGCGAGGATGAATTCTCAGATGATGGGTCACAGGCAGGTGAGAAAAAGAGGAGACTTAACATGGAGCAAGTGAAAACACTTGAAAAAAATTTCGAACTCGGAAACAAGCTGGAACCGGAGAGGAAAATGCAGCTGGCTCGAGCCCTGGGTCTGCAGCCAAGACAGATTGCTATTTGGTTTCAAAACAGAAGGGCTCGGTGGAAGACTAAGCAGCTTGAAAAAGACTACGACCTTCTCAAAAGACAATTCGAAGCTATCAAATCAGATAATGAATCCCTCAAATCCCAAAACCAAAAACTTGAAGCCCAGGTCAGTTTCTTCAATTAATTAATTAAATACTTTGTGTTTACCATGCATCAAATATTCAATCATTATTCAAAAGTATGGTAATGATGAGTCTTTTCTTTTCTTTTTTTTTGAAAGGGGAACAAATAATAATATTAATTAATTTGGTGAAATTGATGAAATTTTGGGTGTTGGTGGGGGGGGACAGATAATGGCACTAAAAAGTAGAGAGCCAACAGAATCAATCAATCTGAACAAAGAAACAGAGGGATGCAGCAGTAACAGAAGTGAAAACAGCTCTGATAACATAAAATTGGACATCTCAAGAACACCACCAGCCATTGACAGCCCTAATCAGAATCAGCACCACCAAACAAACAGGCCTCTTTTTGCAAACTCCTTAAGGCCACCAGCTCTGGCTCAGCTCTTCCAAACCTCCTCAAGATCAGACCAACCATTAAAGCAAATTGATAACAACAACCACCACAATCAACCTCAAATTGCTAAAGAAGAAACCAGCAGCTTGTCCAATATGTTCTGTGGAATGGATGATCACTCTGGCTTTTGGCCTTGGTTGGAGCAGCAACACTTCAACTGATTCATCATCATCATGCATGTTTCTTCATCGCCATCATATTAAAAAACAATGTTATAATCTTAATATTATATGTTTAATTTAATTGGATTTTTCTGAGAGATATATGATCAAGACTTCTTCCCACCCCCATGAATTTGTTATGTTTGTGCTGAGTTTTCCTCTCTTTTTTTTTTTTTTTTTTTAATCTTTTTCTTCTTTTGGATCAACACAAAGGGTTGTGCTTTTTGGTGATAGATTATTTGTCATTGTATAAATTAGTGGAATATTTACAATTTGAGGTGGGTGGTTATTGAGATGTTAATTTGGTTTGGAAAGGCTTGAGAGATTGAAGGGCATATGGACCTTATTTCATTAAAAATAAAAAGGCATCTGTTTTTACATGAGTGTATATATAAATAAAGTGAGTGAATTAGTTGCAATGATTGATTAATTGGTTGCATGGGCAGGGTGAATACAAAAAATCTACCATTAAAGGGGCAGCTCTCTCTCTCTCTCTCTCTCTCTAAAAACATTTAAGAGAGAGAAAGAGGGAATCAAACACACATCCCAAGATTCGGAAGAAGACAAAGAGATGAGAAGAAAACAAAGGAGGTTGGAGATTTTTTCTTTATGATGACAAATGAAAAGCAAAAAAAAGAAAGTGGTATCAAAGTTTTGAAAATTACAGGTCTCTGTGTCTGTGGGAGCTTTCATGTGAACCCACTGTCACCCACTCCTCTGCCCCATATTCACTCTTCCTTATCTCTCTCTCTCTTTTTCTCCATGCAATATTTCTACACGTTCACATCTCTACCCTTACATATTGCTTCCAAGTTTTAACTTTCTCTCTCTCTCCCTCTCTCTCTCTCTCTGCATAATTGAGATGAATTATAATTAAAGGTTGTAAGCTTCGTTTATCACTTTTATAACATAATTCAACTAATATTATCTGTATTTAAAGATGGTTTTCTTTTTTTTCTGTTTTTTTTTTTTTGATACCCCACGTTAGAAATGTAAGAGTACATCATAATATTTTTGAAATCATGTGATTATTACCTCTCATTAACCATTCATTTTGAAATTAAACTATATGTTATTTAATAAATTAGATTTCATTTTCTTAGTTCCGTTAGCGTTTAATGAAATCAAATATGCCATATTCGATAAACATGAAATTTCATCTCAAAACTTATCGATAATGAGAGAAGTAAATGCAACTTTTACCAATCACTTAGTTTCGTCGACAAAGAGACCATTCGATAAGAGCAAGCAACCGTCAACGTTGATCCTTTTCATGCACAGTTGTTCGCCATTGGCAAAATCTCTCTTTAGAACGGTACGGGGTAATAATCAGTAAGACAACCAATTTGAGTATTGTTTTCTTTTTTTTGTTAGTTATGTGTATTTTAATCTTCAAAATACTTATGTCGTTATATCCTTAAATAAATTGCTTAATCTATTTATTTTGTTAATTGACTAAAACTTCTAATGGCATTATTCCAAAAAAAAAACAAAAACAAATAGCAACATAACAACATAATGAAGAGTATCAGATAAAAAGTAACCAAAAGCACCTGCTAACAATTATTTTTATAAACTTTCAAAGACATAATTATCTTAGCATATAGTACATTCTTTTTTCATTAGGGTGTGTAAGGGATGGGATCCCCATTAATATAAGCGAGAATGAAAAATGAAATCATTTCTGGTATTTGAGTCACCGTGAATCATTCCTTCCATATCCATGTTTTCTCGAAATCACTTTTTTATTTTTCTCTTAACTATTTTATATTATTCTCATTACAACTTTTTATTCTTCCCGTAATTATTTTTCATTCACACATACCCATTATTTTTTTTTCTTCATTATCATTTCATTTACCCAAACACAATTAATCATTCCCTCCTAATCATTTCATTTCTCATTATCTCCCTAATTCTCATTCTTCTTATAATCATTTTTATTCTCATTTCTCCAAACACACCTTAAAGATAAATTAAACATACATTAGAGCGAATTTTCTAGCATACACATCTCGTCCAAAATTTAACAATGAGTAAACATGAGATAGAGAATAGAAACAATGCCAAGAGTTATAATGGTTAGGACTTTTTGTGAAGGTTTAATTTATTTGAGACATTTATAAGCATGAAAAATATACATCAAAGATAAAATACAAATCAAGAATTACATTCTTCCGAGAAAATAAGAACAGTACAACAATAGTAGAGGTTAAAAGAGAGAAGACAACCTTCAATGGAAGCAATCTTTAGAAAGTTTAAATTATCCCTTCTAAACTTTTTATCACTACAGCTTTAATCTCCCGGATCTAGTGAGAGTATCAAGAATACCTCCAAGAAACACACTAAGCTTGGATTCCACACGCCCAAGGAAAGGCAATGATGAACTAACGACGTAGACAACAATGACAACGGCCCACTCATTGGAGTTGCGGTGTGCAAACGATAGTCTTGATCTATGGAGTAGGCGACGCCCTGCGGACTCTTCTTTGCTTTGCTTTCTCTCTCACATTGTTTGTCCTAAAATACAACACAAACTCCCTCACTTCTCTTACATATCCAATATCAAATCTCTTTTGATGTTTCTAATTGATTTCTAACTCTCAATTTCATGATATTTAGGCACTCCAAGTCAATCTCAATTAGGCTTACTTACTGGCCTACACTTATACAACTTTTAATAAGCATGTACAATAAAGTTGAAATAAATTAAATGTCATGAAAACCCAAATAATAAACCTCCATTAACTAATTCAACAACATAACCAAATAGCAAGTTAATTGTTATTCTTATTTAAACCAAATGATATCTTAATATCTTTAACTCAATGTTCCATATTATGGTTAACTAAATAAACTATGTTATATATTTAATTTTTTTTTTTTTTAAACTAACTAAATTTAATCAATGTTAATTTTGAACAAATTCTGACAAGGCTTCTAGTTTAACATGGATCAAGATATTAAGGCTGCTGACTAGTATTAAAAGAAATTAACCATGATATAATAGGACTCGGTTATGTGTAGGTTGTTATAGGAGTTTTTCTGTTGCTAAAATCTGTTTTAGAGCAGTGCTTTTCTCTCTATATAAACTCTACGGTCTTCATCAATTGTGGATTGTATTCAAAAGCAACTATTGATTGAAATAAACAGTAATAGTATTATCTTATTCAATTCCTTTTTGAGTGCTTGTTCATGGTATCAGAGCCAAACGCTTAACAGCAATGGCGTCTTTAGGACCCTTTGGGAACCGGCTATGAAAGCTTGTCGTCTACAAACCAAAGCTCTCTTGTGATGAATCCGAGTTAGCATATTTCAATTTTTAAAATAACTGATACAAATTTTTCTCACCGGGAAACTTCAGATCCTCACAATTGTGTACGGGCATTCTCTTGAAGATCATTTACTATCGAACAGATTTATAAAAGAAAATAAGAAGGGTTGCGACGATGATTCAGAGAATTTGATCGATAATTCCGAATACAAAATCTGGGTTCGTAACATCATTTGTTGTGTTCTTGGCACATTGGGTCAATGAACGAAGATATTTTTTCACACATGATTAGATGTAAGACATTAAGGGAAATTTGGACTACTATTGGGCAAATGTTTGCTACTAGCAACACAGCAAAAATTCTTCAACTAAAGAGCCAACTACAACATGTGCAAAGAAAGAGGATAGACGATTAAAGAATTCCCTTGTAAAATAAAAAAATATGGTTAGTGCTTTAAATAAGGTTGGATGTCTAATTTCTCTTCAAGAACACACAATGTATATTTTGGCTGGATTAGGATCTGATTATGATTCAATTGTTTTAGCAATCTCTACAAAATTGAAACCAAAGCCTCTATTTGAGTTGTGCTCTTTTCTAATGACTCATGAATCTCGTCTGTAGCGAAATTCAGTGGTTAATGTAGACGGAGCAGTACCGAGTGTTAATTTGACAACATCCAATGAAGACAAGAAATCAAATTCATCTTTGACTTCTTCCTCAAATCAATCCTTCAAGAACTCAAGGACAATGGCAGAATAATGATGATAATAGCAATAAAGGTGGTCGAGGCTTTCGTGGATGAGGAAGAAGATCTTGGAACAATTCTAAAACGCGATGCCAAATATGTATCGATACGAGTATTCCATGCTCGTGGTGCTTGCTTCAACCCATAAAGCATCTTCTTCAATTTTAGCACCTTATTCTCTTCTCCAATTTTTATGTATCCGAGTGGTTGTTCGATATAGACTTCTTCTTCAAGCACACCATTCAATAATGCCCTTGACATCCATTTGAAAAATCGGCCATTTGAATTGAGTTGCTTGAGAAATAAGCAATCGTATTATCTCTAATCTTGCAACGTTAGCAAATACTTTGTCATAGTCGATTTCTGCCTTTTGCTTGTATCCCTTCATATCAAGTCGCGCCTTGTATCGCTCTATCTTGCTTTGAGCATTCATCTTTTTCTTGAAACACCCACTTCACACCAATCTGCTAACTTCCTTCCGGTAATTTTTTTAGCTCTCATGTATTGTTGTGGACAATTACTTTAATCTGCTCATCCATGGTAGTTTGCCACTTCTTGTCTCGCACCTCCTCTTCAAAGCTAATATTTTTAGCATCTGCAAAAAGACATACAAGGTGTTCCTCACTTGTCGAATTATACAAATTTTGCATTTTTGGTTGTTGTGTTTCATCTTCATCATAGGTATCAACATTGGTAGTTTCAGAGTTTGTTGGTATGCTAGTTGGTGTAACAACTAATGATTCTTCAACTTCGAGTTTAACCTCCGTTGAATTATTTTAGTCTCACACACTTGCTTCATTTACTCACACATCACGACTCACCATCACCTTCTTGCTTATCAGGTCAAGTAGCTTGTATCATTTTGTTTTTTAATCATACCCAATAAAAATATATCTTTTACTTTTGTCTTCGAGCTTTATTTTTCATTGATTCAGTACTTGTGCATAAGCCATACTACCAAACACATTAAGATGAGAAACTGTCGGCTTTTGTCCGCTCCATGCCTCTTGTGGTGTTTCATCATCTAACTTTACATGTGGACAATGATTTTGCATATAGATGGCACATTGCACGGCTTTCGCCCAAAATTTCTTTGGCATCTTTTTGCTCTTGAGCATTGACCGAACCATGTCAAGAATGATCGAGTTCTTTTCTCGGTCACACCATTTTGTTGGGAAGTGTAAGATGTTGTTAGAAATCGCCTTATGCCTTGCTCCTCGTAATACTACATGAAAGTCATCAATGTATACTCGTCACCTCTATCGGATCGTACAACTTTGATATGTCTACCAGTTGCCTTCTCCAACTTCACTTTGAACTTTTTGAATGCTTTGAATGCCTCGAATTTTTCTTTAAAAAACTAAACCCAAGTTTATCTTGAGAAATCATCAATAAAGGAAATGAAATACCTTTTACCGCTGAAAGATTCGAGGGTAATTGATCCACATATATCGGTATGAATCAACTCGAGAGGTTTCTTTTGAAACGAGGTTCTCGCATGCTTGCTGAAAGTGTATTATTCACAAAATTTTCCCTCGTAATCTTTGTTCGGTAGCCCGTGCACTATATTCTTCTCCGCCAACTCTTTTAGGCCACCATGATGTAGGTGACCAAAGCGGAGATGCCATAACGATGCCTCGTTTTCTATGTCGACTTGAGAACATTTTCTTGTATGCTTCTCAATTGAGTTTGTACATCCGATTTCTTTCTATCTCGACTTGAGTAGTCAGATGCTCTTGCTTGTTTTTCAAATGAAGTAGTCGATCTTTTAAAAATATCGAGTAACCCTTTTTTGTGAGTTGTCCCAAACTGAAAATGTTGGTCTTGAGGTTTTGTGCGTAATAAAAATCTTTGATTTACCCTGTTAAGTCATCCTTTTGCAAGTAATAAATCATATCTTGGCCTTTGACCTCCATCTTTGATACATCTCCAAATGACATATGACCATTTTCAATCTTTTACATCTCTTTGAATAGGCACACGTGACCGCACATATGGTTGTTTGCCTCAGAGTCAAGGTACTATAGGGTATCATTGTTGATGTTGACTTCTTTTTTAGCCATCAAGAGAAGACCTCCATTTGTTACGTCTTCCAGGCTAGGTTGGTTGTTTCTTCCACCTTTTTATCAATTCAGCAATCATTTGCAAAATGTCCCACTTTACCACAATTGTAGCATTTGTCGAAGTTACAATCACTCGCATAGTGATCATATATTTGTGACATTTGTAGCACTCGATGTTAGAATAATTCGATCGGTTGCCTCTTCCTCGACCGCATCCTTTTCCACACCAATTTGGTTGGCTCGACTGTCTCTTCTCCTTATAGTACCCTTCATGACTATTGTTTTGACCGCCGCAACCATTTCCATGACTTCCACGACCACGACCTCAACCTTGAAAATTTTGAGAATATAGGACCTTTTCGTCCTTGATTGACGCTTTAGTTTGAAGTGCTTGCTCGAGTGTTTCTTCCTAATTCTTCTTCTTAAGTTGCTCGTGTGCCTCGAGAGAATCGACGAGCTCATCGATCGTGAGTGTCGCAAGGTTTTTTTACTCCTCTATCGTGCACACAACATTCTCAAAATTGTTGATTAATGATCTCAAAATATTCTCCACAACTCGCTTATCGATTAATGTTTCTCCGTTTCGATTGAGTTGGTTCACTACAGTCTATACGCGCCTGATGTAGTAAGATACATTTTCCGACTCCTTCATCTTCATGCTCTCGAACTCGCCACAAAGAGTTTGGAGACATTTGCTTGACTCGGTTGGCTCATTTAAACACTTTTTCTAAAATACCCCTGACTTCTTTTGAAGTAGTTGCACTGACAATCTTCTTAAAGCCCGACTCGTTAATGGCTCGAAAGAACATGTATAGTGTCGTCTTATCCTTTGACCGCGTCTCTTGGTTATTCGAAACCTTCTTTGACCAGCTCTCGTGCATCTTGAGAATCGAGAAGAGCTTTCATTTGAATGCTCCAATTCTCGTTGTTCGCCTTCGTTAATCATGACAACGACATTTGACCCGTCATATTCGCCATTAACTCTGATACCAAGTTGTAAAAAATCACAATACTTTTCTTTTCTATGACTAAAGAGACAAAGACACTTTATTTTTCAAAAATAAACACTTTACTTGTCTTTCTTTGTTGTATTTCACTTTTCTTCTACAACTACTACATCTTTAGGATGGAAAGAACAATCTATTAATAGGCATTACAATTTTTTCCATATAAATTATTGGTCTTCACAACTCTTGGCCTTTCATCTTCATAACTCTTGACTTTTCATCTTTACAATTTTTAGTCTTTCATCTTCATTTACGTACAACTCTTAAAATTAAAACCCACAAAAAACATTTAATGTTTATTGAACATGGCGTGGAAGCGATGGAGGCATGTGGTACGTTTTCTCAGTGAAGAAGATGATATTGTTAACTGAAGTGGTCTTGATCATCTCCCAATCTTAAAAAATTAGATGTTAAAATGCCTTCACAAAACCCCCAAAGCACTAATATGGCGGCGCTTAGGTGAGTTTATAATTTTTTTTCCTTCAATTTTATGTGCAATCATCCTATTTGCATTAACTCCCGTTTAATAAATACGAACATGGAAGAGGATCTACAGCAAATAGTCTAAAAACCTTTACGAAAATCATACTTTATTTAAAATAATAATAATAATAAAAATCAGCATCAACTTTTTGTTGGTTTTCGAAACTACGAATTAAAATATTAAGTTATGCTGGTCAAAAATCCTTTATCATGTTTATAAATTTTTTAAAATTGATATTGATTCTGAAGATAGTTACAAAAATCCAATTAATCCAATTTTTAAGTAATTAAAAAAAAACGTTGTCCATTATTTTTTAAGTTGATAATTAATTGTTTTCGTAAATAATAAACATTAATTTAAATTCTAATTAATTTTACCTTTTTTTCCTAATAAATTTATTTTCTTAATTAATTATAGTCATATTCTTAGTCTGGCCCTAGAGAATTTCAGGCCTTTTGGACTTGGACCTGGTCTGGCTGCAACTACTTCGAGGCTCAATAGTAATCCGAATTGGGTCTATTATTTACTGGGCCGTTGTATCCCAAAATTCGAGGTCCATATTATTTCCCATGATATATATAACTTTATAGAATTTTGTATATATGTATGTATATACATACTTACACACGAGCGTGTGTTTAATTATTGACAGATGCTTATATTGTATGAGAGGTCTGTTTCGAACTTTTATGGAATAATTGAAAATAAAATTTTGTAATTATTTTTTAACAATTTCATGTAAATGAGATTTACTACCATTTTTATTATAAAAACATTCAAAATAACATTTTATTAGTAATACTCAAAATAACTCTTCATCTAGAGTTATTCATCCAAACAAACATATGAGAAAGACTTATATTATGAAGGTGACTTTTCAAACATAATTGAACAAAACCATTCAGATTAATATACATGTGAATGTTAAATATTTGCAATAAACTTTTATATTCGTCCCTACAAACGGTGCCAACTGCTGATATTGAAAAATGGTCAACTAGATAAATGGTAAAAATTTGTTTTTACATAGAACAAGAAGCCCATAAAAAGATTAAAAAAAAAAAAAAAAAAAAAATTAAGCACACCTTTGTGTTGTGAGCCACAAGGCCTACAATGCCTAAATCAGTAAGATGTTTATAAAGTCTTTGAGAGAGATAGTTTTAAAACTTTGAACATCTTTTAAGGGTTGTTAGCGAAGTTCAGCTTGGATTCAAATGAAGAACGACCTGACATTTTATAGCAACCAGACTTGTAATTGATGCAGCTCACTTAATGGTGACTTAATGGCCAACCCTTCAAAACATCCAGATTAAGCCGAGAATGAATATCGGCGTAACTCTTGACTCTTACCCCTTGAAAGTGAAACGGTCTTGACTAGGAGGTATTTAAACTCGGTTAACCTTTGCAGGTCCTCACCTCCATGGCCGACCCCTTAACGGTGTTACCTTCTTGGTGTAACTCCAAGACGTTACACCTAATAGGTGCAACATTCTTAAATGTTACTTAGACTTGGTCGACTCGTCCACATGAGTGTCTTAACCTCCATGGTCGACGCGCTTGGAGTTGGCACACTCGATCGATCTCCATGGAGGACGGCTTTGATCTCGGTCAACCCTTATAGGTTTTCACCTCCACGACTCGCCCCTAAAGCCTCCTAGCCCTCTCGGCGTAACTTCTGGCCGTTATCAGCAGATCCAATTGTCAATTTGGACTCGCTCGACTCCTGAGGAAGAGTCTTAACCTCCACGACTGACCCTAAGAGAAGTCAAGACCTTCTCGTTGTAACTCTCATTCATTGCTAGCTTACAACATAACAATCTTAGGGGTTACTTGAACTTGGTTGACTCGTCAAAGAGAGAGTCATAACCTTCATAGAAAACTCTTAGTGGGCCTTCTACCTACTCAACCGATCTCCTTGGAGGTTTGTTTCGGTCTGGGCCATCCTTACGAGTCCTTACCTCCACTACTCGCACCTAAAGGGAGGTTATAACCCTCTCAATGTAACTCCTAGCCGTTATGAGTGGACTCGGTCGTCATTTTCACTCCATCGACTCCAACAGGAGAGTCATAACCTCCACGGTCGACCCTCCGATGGTTAAAACCTACTTTGGCCGACCTCGGGAGGGCTACACTTGATTGGGGCTGACCCTCGAGGGGTTATAGCCTTCTTTGATCGATCCTTATGGGGTCAAGGTCTTTATGGCTGACCGCTAGGGGGTCTTGGCCTACTTTGGTCGACCTTGGGGGGCCGAAGGGGACTTGGTTGACCCTTGGGGGTCAAGCGCTTCATGATCGACCACTAGGAGTTCTTGACCTCCTTTGGCTGACCTAAGAGGGATCAGATGAAGCTTGGCTGACCCTTAGGGGGTTTGGAAGGCTTGGCCGACACCCTGCGGTCAAGGCCTCCCTTAGCCGACCCCTAAAAGAGTTTAGCTCTGTTTGGGTATTCTAAGATACATTTTGCCTATAACAAAAATTAGGCTGGCACCCAAGGATTTTGAGACATGTAGATGACCAATGTGCCAACTTTTAATATTTTCTAATGTACAAGTCATCATTAGAAGAGAAGACATCATATGGAGTTCTAGCTATTTAAAATTAGATTAAAATACAAATTTGATCCTTATACTTTCACCGTTGTTCCATTTTGATCCGTAGACTTTCAAATTTGTTACATTTTGATTTCCTAAACTTAAAATTTTCAATTTTAGTCATTAGACTTATTGAAAAAGTTAAAATTGGTTTTTATTAGAATTCTTTGGTTAATTCTTCTTAAAAAGTGTATCATTCTTCCTATAATCATTTAGAACATGTTCAATTAACATTATTTAACCAATTTAAGTTAGTATATATTCTAAATTTATAATAAGGACTAATTTAAAATTTTTATTAAAATGGACTAAAATTGGACATTTGAAAACTAGGGACTAAAACTAAATAAAGTATAAAGTATAAGATCAAAAATGATATTTTAATCTTCAAATTACAATATTTTGATAAATAGTTTACAAAATTAACTAGTTTGATTAAAAAACTACGAGATATATATATACACACAGACATACGCCTTAAATTGTCAAGAATACTCCTGAATTATGAGTTTTTTGTCAAGCCCAAACCAAACGATCCTCCATAATAACAGAAGAGATACAATGAGGAGATTCCCCCTCCAAAAAACATAAGGTCTTTTCTCCCAATAAGGAGAGGCCAAGAACACCAGGAGACATAGTTCGACATAGATGGCCTAGCCAACCAATCAGCGACCCGATTACAACTTCTCTTATAGTGAGAGAAGGAAACCAAAAACAAACTCATACTGGACACTTGGGAAAGACCTTGCCTTATTGCAAGATCTTTCCTAACTTGAGCAGATAGGCTTGAGATTCCATGACGGCCACCGACCAAGACGGGAGTTCCCTTAGCATCTCTAAGAATCCAGCCTATCCCCCAAGACCCTTAACTTTGCTCCAATATGCATCCACGTTCAATTTCCAAGAGCTCAAATGAGAGAGAGACCAGATGAAGGAGGAAGACTCTCTCAGGCAAGCATCCGGCGCCCTGAAATCTGCAATAAAGATAAATTTAGTACGATTGTGATCAATAAAATAAATTAAAGAAGCGTTATTTCTATAGCTTTGATCGTGAGACACAAATTTCTATAAGACCAAAGGCTTCAAATGATCACTAAAACTTTTTCAAGGTCATTGTTATAAAAGATTTTTGTTTGTACCTAACAATGGTCAACAAATATCAATGGTACAACTTGTTTTACTGAGGACGAGAAGCCTGCAAAATAAAAAAAATTTAGACACAACGGTGTGGTGTGAGACATAGGGCCTCCGATGCCTAAGTGAGTAAGAGCTTTAAAAGAGTAATTTATAGTACTTTGGGACTTAGAACAACTTACATGGATTTTCATCATAGTTTAACTTGGCTGGAAATGGAGAATGCTCTGACTTATTATACCAGTCGGTCTTATAACTGATGCGGCTCACTTAATAGTGGGTTAATGGCCAGCCGTTAGAAAGGTGTATCATTAAGCGGGAAATGAATACCATCACAACCCTTGACTGTTACCATTTGAGATGTAACGACCTTCACTTGGAAGTTACTTGGACTCTATTAACCTTTGCAAGTCATCACCTCTATGGCCAACCCCTCAGGGGTGTTGACTTCTCAGAGTAACCCAGAACGCTACACCCAACGGGTGCAATGTTCTCAAGTGTTACTTCGACTTGGTCGACTCGTCCACATAAGAGTCCGAACCTCCACGGCCGAAGCTCTTGGGGTTGGCCCACTCGACTGAGCTCCTTAGAGGTTGGCTTTGCTCTCGGTTAACCCTTACAGGTTCTTACCTTCATGACTTTCCCTAGAGGGTGTGCTGACCCTCTCGGTGTAACTCTTGACCGTTATAAGTAAATCCAGCCGCTACTTTGGACTCGGTTGACTCTTGAGGGCGTGTCGTAACCTTCATGGCCCATCCTCAGGGGATCTAGGCCTACTCGTTGTAATTCCCGATCACTAATTCCTTACGACACGATGGACCTAGAGGTTACTTGGACTTAGTCGACTCGTCCACGTGAGAGTTCTAACATCCATGTCTAACCCTGTCGATTTTTTCCTACTTGACCGATCCTTAGCGGTTGGCTGTAGTCTTGGTTAACCCTTACGGGTCTGCACTTCCACAGCTCGCCCCTAAAGGGGATGTCCTAGCTCTCACCGTAACTCCTAGCTTTTATCAGTAGATTCAGTCGTCAATTGGACTCAGTCGACTCCTGGGTGAGAGTCCTGACCTCCACAGTCGGCCCTTAGGGGTTCAAACATACTTTAACTGGTCCTAAAAGGGGCGGTTGGCCTTGGTCAACCCCTATGGGGGTTAAGGGCACCATGGTCGACCCCTGGGGTGTCTCGGCCTCTTTTGGCCGACCCCCGAGGGATTAAATTGTGCTCGATTGACCTCTGAGTGGTCAAAGACTCATTCGATGACCTTCGAAGGGGTCTAGGCTACTTTAGCCAACCCCTGAGAGGCTGAAATGGCCTTAGCGAACCCTCGGGGGGTAAAGGCTGCCATGCCTGACCGACGTTCAAGGCCTCCCTGGCCGACCCTCTAGAAGTCAAGGCCTTCTTTTGCCGACCCTCGGGAAACCGAAAGGGGTTTGGCCTAGCCCTGAGAGTCAAGGCCTCCCTAGGCGACCATCTGAGGTCAATGCCTCATTTGGCCGACCCCCGAGGGTCAAGGATTCCCTGGCCGACCTTCTGGGGGGGGGGGGTTAGAGTCACTTCTGCTGTCCTTCGAGAGGTTCTATACCTTGTCGAATATCTCGAGAAATATTCTTCCTATAACATTTACCCCACTCTTTATTTTCAAACTTACTTTTGTTGCCATAATTTAAAAGTATTCCGTGCCTTAGATTTTCTTGTTTATGGAGTAATATGTCTCATTTTTAGAAAGTATTTCTGTCTCTTAATAAGTCAAATCAAGTTCATGAAAAATATTGATTTATAGGATTTTTCTTACATTAAATAGGAAATATTCTTTTTCAGAAATAGATAGTTCTAAATAATATTTCTATATCCAAAAAAATCATATCTTATTTTAAGGAGTATGTTCTTATTGAAAAAAATTTCCCTTGAATAATTTTTCCATAATTTGAAAATTTCATATAAAACTCAAACTTCCCCCATATCTTTCAAAGTGTCTTCCTTGGAAGCTGGCTTTTAGGTATGTACATTTTTTTGATTTTGTGTTCATACATAAGTACTTTTTCGAATTTATTGGTCTTAACTTAGACACTTTTTTTTTCTCGAAATGTTGGCACCCTCTATGTATGTATTCTCAAAATTATTGGCTTTACATAGAGCTTCTTTTTAAGCTTTTATACTTTACTAAATTCTTGTACCAAGTAGGTTTGCCTTGTGATTTTTGGCTCTTTTTCTAGATACTTTTGAATTTGCATAAAGTAAGCCTCTATTTTTCACCCTTTTTAAAGTTGGCTCTCTATTTGAGTCTTGCCACTTTTATAGGTACTTTACCAAAAAAAATTTAAAATAAGCCTCAATCTTTTTTGTATTAAGTGTGCTCTATTTTTAGAGTCTTGACATTTTTTAACACTTTTCAAAATTTTTGACCAATTGGGTTCCCTTATTAGAGACATTTCACTTTTTGGCACTTCTTTAAAATCTTGACTAAGTAGGTTCCCTTATTAGAGACTAGCCACCATTTTTGCACTTTTTTTTTGAAATTTTGGCTAAGTAGATTCCCTTATTAGAGACTCACCACTTTTAGCACTTTTTATAAACTTTCTGTCTCCTTGCATGTGCGTTCGTTGAATCTCATTCATGACCCAATGTGACTTAGATAAATTAAGGATGGACTACCACATCCTTTCCAACGTGACGTTTAGGCTACCGGGTGTTGACGAAAACTACAATACTCCTCCTCTTGGTGAGGTGGCGCTTTACATGATCATGTCGTCCACGTAGACCTCCATGCTCTTTCCAATTATGTGGGCAAACATCTTGTTAACTAGCCTTTGATAGGTTGTGCCTGCATCCTTCAGACCAAAAGGCATGACATTTTAGCAATATAATCCTCTGGTGGTAACAAAAGACGTTTTGTCCTGATCAAGCTCCCCACACGCCTTTTTGATTGAAGGAAGCTCTATCCTAATTATCCCATCTAGCCAAACCCGACAATAACAGGATGCATCCTGATCTGGTTATATCATAAATAGACGTCCATGAAGGTTAACAACTCATGCTCTGCCGTCGCATCCACCTATTGGTCTATCCGAGGTAATGGGAAGATATCTTAAAAGACATGCCCTATTCAGATCGGTGAAGTCAATGCAGTTTCTTCATTTATCGTTCGGTTTCTTTACAAGAACGATGTTGGGCATCCACTCAGGGAATGAACTTCATCTTTAGGAATTCATCCACTTGCACAACAATGACTTCATTACTCTCATGATTGAACACTCTTCGCTTTTGACATACCGACTTATGGTCCCGGTCGATATTGATCCTATGGACCATAACGCTTGGATCAAACCCCGCATGTCATCGGCGAACATGGCAAACACGTCGTTGTTTCTACGCAAGAACTCCACAAGGCTTGTTCGTTGCTCTAAACTTAATCCGATCCCAATGTTCACCATTTGCATCTCACTTAGTAAGGACACAACTTCTAACTCTTCGGAAGGTTCTCCCTTGCCTCGCTCAACTTCTCTTGAGGAAGAATTCAAGTCAATGTCTGAGGACTAACCCTCTGCAGATGCTGCCTCTTAAACAACCTCACTTGGCACTAGCTTCTCTTTGATAGTTCTTACTTTTGTAAGTCATACCACTCCCTCAAAGATAATTATACCACTTAGAACCTCACTTGGCACTAGCTTCTCTTTGACAGTTTCTCGTGACCGTGATCTCTATGAAATAGGGAGTTCTTGCGTTTATTTGTCTTGTTGGATCTCGCTTTGATTCGGCTCGGCAACTTCAACTTTTCTTTATTTTGAATCTCCATCAAGATCTGTTCTACTGGAACCATAGTTGGTATGTACTTCTCGAACTTGTTGGCTGGCACCCTCTTTCGGTTGGTCTTCTCTTTCTTTATTGGGCATTCCTCCGCCATTCACTTCTTGGACTCCTTATAGTTGGACAGACGACGACTTGTAGACTTCTCACGCTACATAATGGAGCGCCTTCCTTCAACACCTCTTCGACAATTAACCAGCTCTCTTGCTCTCATGTATTTTTGCATATGGTCAACATCTCGACATACATAAGTAGAGCTTTCTTTTTTAGCGGCCATAGGAAATTCTCGTCTTTGAGCCCAGCCACAACTACGATAAGGGTCGTTCCATCAGTGTACCCTTCAACTTGCAGCGCCTTATTGTTGAAGCGTGTTATGTACTCCCGAAGGTTCTCATGGCTTCTTTGCTTCACGATCAGTAGATGGGTGACCGACTTCTTCGGCTAGCTCCCTAAATGAGGCAATGGACTTTCGTTTGAGTTGTCTGAACAATCTATGGCCTGGTCCTATGTGCGTGAATGAGAACGCTAGGCACTTGATTGCATCTCAAACTCTATGGAGTTTCATCCATGCCCGATAAGAATCTAGGTGCTCCACAGGATCCTTGGATCAATCATATGCCTTGATGTTTGGAAGCTTAAATTTTTCCAGGACCGGCTCCTTCATGATTTCGTCAATGAAATGAGGGTCGACCTGGTTGATTAGGCTGTCCAGATCAAGTCCATCCTGGTCCTGCGCCTTCTTCATATCCCCTAATTGATCTTGGAGGAGGCGAAGCTAAGATAACCAAGGTTGGTCCTTGGCCTTTTCAGGTCCAGCTTCCATTCGTCTTTCGTTGATCACATCTCTCAGATGCATCCCCCAGTCTGGAGGGCGTTGAGTGGATGACCCTTGAGAGGCGCTTGGGGTCTTTGGAGGGCGTTGAGTGGATGACCCTTGAGAGGCGCTTCACGGCTGGCTGCTTCGAACTCACTGTGTTCTTGAACAACCTTCCATTTGGGAACCAATCTTTTGGGTGACCGAGTGCTCCCTCCTATGATCATAACCACCTAGTCGAAGTCATTTGACAAGTCTTGGATTTTTGGAAAGAGCCTCTCTCGGAGCCTCAATGTCTGAGGCTTTCCTTTTATCACAGTCTTGAAGAAAAGGTTGCTAACTTCTTCGTCGTAGCCTTCTTCTTGGTAGGTCGTCTCCTCTCCGCCTGCTATGGTGCTCGTTGGTTCTTGCCTGGTAACTCCACCCTCAAGATCTTGGTGGTTCTCAATATAACCGTTGACACGTTCTCTGACGGTAACTCTCTTTGGAGCGTTCTCGACATCCGTCTCTATATCAACTCCGTGGTGGCTATGATTCTGAACGTTCGACATTTCACAGGAAAAAACCGTAAGGATTAAAGCTTTTTAGGTAGAATAAAACTCGTCCCCACAGATGGTGCCAGCTGTTGATGCAAAAAATGGTCAACAGATATCAATGGTATAACTTTTTTGACCGAGGGCGAAAAGCTTGCAAAATAAAAAAACTTTAGGCACACCGGTGTGGTGTGAGTCACAGGGCCTTCGATGCCTAAGTTAGTAAGAGCTTTAAGAAAGTAATTTAAAGTACTTTGAGACTTAGAACATATAACATGGATTGTAAGCGCAGTTCAACTCAGCTTCAAATGGAGAATGCTCTGATTTCTTACAGCAGCCGGTCTAGTAACTGCTGCGGCTGACTTAATAGTCGGTTAACGGTGAGCTGTTAGAAATAATCATCATTAAGCCGAGAATGAATATCGACATAACTTCTAACTGTCACCCTTTGAGGTGTAAGATAGCAGTGCTTGATTTCATTCATATGTGAGTCATAACTTTGTCGACTTGTCCACAAAACAGTCCTAACCTCCACGACCAACCCTTTTAGGGTTGACCAACTCGACTGATCTCCTTAAAGGTCGACTCTAGTCTCTGTCAACCCTTACGAGTTCTCAACTCTACGGCTCGATCCTAAAGGGGGTCTTGGCCCTCCGGTGTAACTCCTGGCCGTTATCAACCGATCCACTCGTCCCTTTGGACTTGATTAACTCTTAGGGGAGAGTTATAACCTCCACGACCAATCCTTAGGAGATCTAAGCCTACTCGTTGTAACTTTTGGCCGTTACTACCTTACGACACGATGGTCCTAGAGGTTACTTGGACCTTGTCGACTTGTCCACAGGAAAGTCCTAACCTCCATGGCCAACCCTATGGGTTTCCGCCTACTCGATCGATCTTCTTAGAGGTCGATTCTAGTCTCGATCAGCCCTTACGAGTCTTTACTTCCACGGGTCGCTCCTTAAAGGGGGGGTCCTAGCCCTCTCGGCTTAACTCCTGGTCATTATCAAGGGATCCAATTATCACTTGGACTCGGTCGACTCATGGGAGAGAGTCCTGACCTCCACAGTTGACCCTCGGGGGGTCAAATCTACTTTGACGCCCTTGAAGAGCTAGATTGGCATTGATCGACCCTATAGGGGTTAAGGCCTCCATGGCCGACCCTCGGGGGGTCTCAGCCTCCATTGCCCAACCCCCGAGTGGTCGTATTGAGCTCAACCAATCCTGAGGGGTCAAGGCCTCTTTAGCCGAGCCCCAATGGGTCCTAGCCTACCTTGGAAGACCATTGGGGAGGACAAAATGGCCTTGGTCGACTCTCGGGGGGTCGAGGCCTTTTTTGGCCAACCTCCTAGGATCAAGGCCTTTCTGGCCGACCCTTTGGAGTCAAGGCCTTTTTTAGTGGACCTGATATAAATCAAACCAACGACTTATTGTATTCTCATGAAGGAGCAAGTACAAGAAGCGAGAAAAAGAAGATTCTATAAATTTTTAATTATGATGCAGAATTTTAAATAATAGTTTTTCTAGATTTCTTATTTGGTACTTTTTAATTTCAAACATTGTCAAACAAGTTCATAATTGCTAAAGACTTTTTTGATGAGTTTGTTAGGTGTATTTAAAGCACATCTACCTTTTTGTCTAACCTTTAAGCCTCTCAATTGATGTACAATTGACTTTTGGCTTCATAGGTCTTTTTTTCCACAAAGTGCATTTAAGAAGTTTTTTAGACCTTTTATATTCCAAGCCATGCACGAAATTTTTTGGCCTTAAAAAGAGCTTGTAATACCTCATTTTGGACAGAATATTGATATGTATAAAAAAAAAAACTTGAGTTTTCTTGACCTCATTTGGTGTTGTCTTTTTTTCCAATCTTGCTTTAGGTTTGAATGTAAAATCAATTCATTAGATTAGTCTTTGACCAAACTAGTTCTGGAGTGAGTTGTCTTAGGATCTAAGAGTGACCATCATAGGTTCTAAGTGAGATCTAAGAGTGTATTCACCATTCTAACTTAACTTTTGGTTGCAATTGAGCGTTGAGTTTTTCCATATTTGTGAGTTTTTACAAGGATTCTAGAAGAACCTCTGCTTTGTAAAATCAAGCAACGTTGGAGCTTATCATTCAAATGCACTTTGTGGAAAATAAGACTTATGAAGCCAAAAGTTAATTGTACATCAATTGAGAGGCTTAAATGCTAGACAAAAAGGTAGATGTGCTTTAAATAAACCTAACAAACTCATCTAAAAGGTCTTTAGCAATTATGAGCTTGTTTGACAATGTTTGAAATTAAAAGGTACCAAAATAAGAAATCTAGAAAACTATTATTTAAAATTATGCATTGTAATTAAAAATTACTAGAATCTTCTTTTTCATGCTTCTTGTACTTGCTCCTTCATGAGAATACAATAAGTCGTTGGTTGGATTCATATAACCCCTAGGGCCCGAAGGGCTTGGCACACCCTCGAGGGTTAAGACCTCTCTGGTCGATCCTCAGGGGGTCAATGCTTCTTTTGGCTGACATCCGTGGGGGGCTAGAAAGGGCTTGACCGACCCCCGAGGGTTAAAGCCTCTCTGACCGACCTTTTAGAGGGGTCAGAGTCGCTTCAGGTGTCTTTCGAGAGGTTCTAAGCCTTGCCGGATATCTCGGAAAATATTTTGCCTATAAACAGTTTTAAGAAGGAACTCCAAATACTTGTTGCTTCCATCAAATTCCTAAAAAATAGGAAAAAATATCAAAAGAGGGAAAATAGTGATACCAAGCCTTAATTGAAAATTTGCATAAAGCAATAGTATAGATATTAGACTCTGCCAGATTTTTACAAATCGGAAACATATAATCAAAATTGATTCCCCTCGAACAAATATTGGATTTCGAAGGGATTCTATTGCTAATAATGTTCTAAACCCCCATTTTAATTTTAGGCACCACCTTAATATTACATAATTTTTTCCAAGCATTATTAGTAGAAGAGCTATTAAAAGGAAGGCATTACGCTTACTAGTAAGCTTTAAACCAAGATGATACACACTCTTAACTTAAAACCAACCTCTGCTGTTTAAGTTCCAGATGATCTCATCCTCGGTGTGAAATTTTCCAAGAGGGTTTTTAATAATAGCTCTAGCATTCACACTAGAGAAAATACTATTGATAAGATTAATATTCCAGCTAGCATCCGCATTTATAATATCCCAGACCCTCATAAACTTCCAGCCCTCATTGAAACCTCTTGGAAATAGGTCACTTTTATGGTTGATCTAACGATCTCTACCATTAACAATATCATTTACATTACCAAGTCTCCACATTTACATTACCAAGTCTCCACTTTTAGTCTTTGAGCTAAGGGTCGAGTTAGAGCTATGGCTTAGGACATTTACGTAATCACGTTACTTAGTGTTTCTCTGATTGTTTACGTGTTCTTGCTAGATCCCGTGCTGGGATCCCTTACCGAGTTTTCGCTAACTCACCCTTTTCCATTGTGGATTCTTTCCAGGTATTTACAGGTGGACCGGGATGGCTGAGCTGAAGCTGATGTGACCATGGGCAAGCTGAGTTGTTTTCTTAAGTTATTTTGAAGATTAATGTTGAATTATGAATTTAAAGCCCGACCGAACACAAAGTCTAACCCGGGGCCTTAACCTCTTATGCATGAATAACATTTATTAAAATCATGGAGACATGCTAAATATCTTTGTATTTAATGAAACAATTTAACAAAACGTAAACAAAGTTTAGGGGTACCCGGAAAACGATAAAATATCATTAAAACCTATGCTAAACATGCCTCAAACCATTTCATGCTTTAAATTCATAATTCAATATTAATCTTTAAAATAACTTAAGAAAACAACTCAGCTTGCCCATGGTCACATCAGCTTCAGCTCAGCCATCCCGGTCCACCTGTAAATACCTGGAAAGAATCCACAATGGAAAAGGGTGAGTTCGCGAAAACTCAGTAATGGATCCAAGCACGAGATCTAGCAAGAACACATAGATAGTCAGAGAAACACTAAATAACGTGATTACGTAAATGCCCTAAGCTATAGCTCTAACTCGATCCTTAGCTCAACCGCAAATCTCATAGCTTTATCATAAATCCTATCTTAGCTCTTCACCTTAAATAGGTAACCTATACCAATGTGCGAGCACCTCGGCGAGCCGAAACAACCTGGTTGCCGCCAAACTTCGAACACTCGCACGAAGGTAGATCTAAGACCCTCCGCTACAAGATATCTCCCGACTCACATTCCTTGCACGACACCTGGGAAAAGTCAGGCAAACTCTGGGTAGGTATGGCTAATCGGGTGGCCCTCCGATCCTTGACACCACCGCGAAGTAGGAATATCTTCCCCAACGCCCTGCACCTGAACTAAACCTCGTAAACCTTGTCCCCCTTGGAACCTTTAACTCGTTTATACCCAATAGCCCCCTCCAATCCCCTAAACTAGAACACATTACTTGCTTGGCATACTCGGCCCCCGATGGGACAGCCAACACGTGGCTAACATATTAAACATATAACCAACACGAAACAGAAAGTAACATCCGAAACAAGAACCCGAATCTTAACTAATACGACAACCTAAATATCATGAAACTGATTCTAGGGAAGATATAACAGTCTTAGGAACAACATGCTGAATATAGAAACAAAATAATAATCACAATGTACTTGGAAAACATGCCTGAACGATCTAAACACATCAAACAAAGCATCCTAAACTTCAGAATCACACATTCACAGTAAAAATATATTATTCAGTGCTAACCAATCAAATACGTGCTCAAGATTACCCACAACGACCCTATACTGGGGAAACAGTCCCTTACTTTGGCGGAAAACCGCTCGAAACGACCCTTGGATCTCGAAGGAAGAATCCCCTAAAGAATCTCAACCTAACAAGGGTCGTACAAGACAAACGGATGAGAATTAGACTCTATAAACCCCAAAAACGGACTTGGGACACGGGATTTACCTTAGAAACGAAATTCGAGTTTTTTCGATCACCGGAGACGGCGAGGCCGGCGACAGCATGTGAATTCCAGCGACGACGCGTGAGCTGGAACTCACCGCCGCGTGAGGCGCGTGCACAAACAGGCTGGCGCGTCAGATGCTGCTTCGGAAATAGGTTCGGATGACGTGTCAGGTTCGAGTTGGCGCAAACATGTTCGGCACACGCATGTAGGCTCGGGCTGACGTGGACCAATGCGAGGCTACAAAATGCAGGGCGCTAATTGGCTGGGGAAACGGCACCTGACGTGGCCAACGGCGAAGCGACTCGTGGCGTGCAGCAGCTGGGAGGTAGAGCGGCGCGCGCTGACTGGCGCAGACGTCGGCGGCGCCTGATTGGTCGACACAATGGCGCACGCTGGTTGGCTGAAGAAGGCGGCACTGGCACGGCCAATGGATGCTTGACGCGTGGCGGCTCGCGGCTGGTGCGTTAGTCGACGGTCGGCGGCTGAACGGAAGATGACGTTGACGGCTCCTCAAGACTCGCCCTCTAACGGCTAATGATTGCGAAGTGATTAGGGTTCTAAATTCGATGCAATCATTGGGTATTTATAACTCAATGATTTCCTAATTAGATTTAGCCTATTTTGTTCTTTTCCCTATTTTGTCTTTTAGTGCCAAAATTACAAAATTGCCCCTGTTGACCAAAAACTCCTAATTTGACCCGAATTTCGTGAAAAGACCCTTCTGCCCTTGCTTTCTTAAGTCTAAAATCAACATCCTAAGGGTAATTTCGTTATTTAAATTCCCGAATTTCCTGAAACAAAATAATAACTTAATTTTTATTAAATTTCAAAATTACGGGTTGTTGGTCTTCCTTCCTTAAAAGAACTTTCGTCCTCGAAAGTCAACTTAAGACATTAACAACTTATTGAATAACAAATTTGACCTACCTACAACTAATTTGCTTACTCCCACTAGAGTAGCTACTACAACTCAAACCTAAAGATTATCTTCCTAAGCTATCAGCTAGTAAACCGAACAAGCAAACACTATAACTAGAAATCAGAACGAAAATGGCTGCAACCTATCCTCTACTCGACTTTGCTCCTGTGCTATCCTCTAGAATGCAGTACTTGGCGAAATGTCCTTCCTTACCGCACTTATAACAAATCCACTTCCCTAACTCACACCGCCTGGTGTGTCTTACCCCACAACCTTTGCATTCCCGATAAGTACGCTCTGTGTCATGGTCCTGCTTGTCCAGTGCGTGTTGCACATGGCCGCATGAACCTCTACACCCATTTCATCGTGCCTTTATGCTATTTTGTTAATATTGCATGTTAGGATAGTTTCCTTTATTTTTATCTAGGTGTTGACTCCTAGCCATTTTCATATGCAAGGGTGTCACATCAATTATGGCCCAAAATGTACTATAGGGGGGGTATGACTTCTTGAAGCT
>JBBMEG010000003.1:4417658-4428292 GCA_037832605.1 Cyclanthera cordifolia
GACTTCCGGAGTCCCGGTAAGTCCAATAATTACGAAACTAACCTTACAAACAGGGATTTAAGAGTCGGGCTGTTACATCTCACTCTTCATTGCTTCTAGCCACTTAGTCTTTTCCTTGCTTAGGAGCATTTCCTGCATAATCAACTTGAGCATACCTTGCAGAAGGTTTGGTCTGTCTTCTAGGTCTCTATGCTCTGAAGGCCGAGCTAAAAAGTTGTTCTTCATGATCAATGGATTCTGAGCTCTCTTGAGGAGCTCCTAGTGAACTCTCTCGTTCTTCTTCTGTCTGAGAATTTTGTTTGAAATGACTGAATTTTCTTACAATCTTCACCTTAGGACTAGAGCTGTTCTTTGGTATGAAAGTTGTCTTCTCTTCTTTATTAGATGAACTCATATAGAACTCAATTTCTTTGAAGGTTACATCTCTGCTAACCAAACACTTGTTGTCTGTGAAGTCCCATAGTTTAAAACCTTTGGTTCCTTCAGGATAGCCTAGAAACATGAACTTAGGCTCCAGCTTTAGGCTCCAGCTTTCCCTGTTTTCTGTGAATATATGTTGTGTAGCCAAAAACTTTAAGATTAGACAGATTAAGAAGTATCTTCGACCATTTCTCCAATGGAGTCTTGTAGCCTAAGATAGTGTTAGGACTTTTGTTAATGGTTTAAACAGCTGCCTCTGCCCAGAATTCTTCAATAATCTTTGCTTCTGAGATCATACACCTTACTAGTTCAAGTATAGTCTTGTTCATCCTTTCAGCAACTCCATTTTGTTGAGGAGTGTAAGGAACTATCATGTGTCTGGTTATTCCCATCTTAGAACAAACAGTTATAAACTCATTGCTTAGGAATTCTAAACCATTATCAGTCATAAGATACTTCACCATTTTAGATGTCTGAAGTTCATCTTTAGTTTTCCATTCAACAAATTTAAGAAAGGTTTGGTCCTTAGACTATAGAAAGTAAATCCATACCTTTCTAGAATAGTCATCAATCAAGGATAGAAAATACCTTGCACCACTTCAAGAGGATGTCAGTACTGGTCCCCACAGATCAACATGCACATAGTCTAGTATAGCTCTGGTATTATGCTCCCCTCTTGAGAATTTGACATTCTTATCTGTGTTCATCTAGCATTCTTAAGGAAATAAGATTTCTCCTGATTTTAGGTACATATCTAACCTTCTTCCATATGACTTCTCTGTTGTCTATGAGTTTTAGCACTACTAAGCCAATTCCAATCTACTTGCAAGTGTGATTGTCCCCCATGTAAACTGAGTCTCATTCCCATGATTTATAGTCAATAAACCATGCCTTATTTGAGGTCATGTGGTAGGTGCACACTGAGTTCAGGACCCAGTCTCCCTTGCTATCAGTTTTCTCTTCCATAGGTTAAGTGTTGTCTACAACCAACACTTTAGCATTATTTGTTCTTACTTCACCAACAGTAGCTCTGTTCTGTTTTTCTCACTCGAGGAATTACCTTTGTACTTAGAATCCTCTTGTAGTAAGTATTTTCCTTGTAGTGACTCTTCTTATAGTAATCCTTCTTAGAGTTTCTTTTGTAGTCATCCTTTTTCTTAGGACAATCCCTTTTGAAATGTCCTTTTCTATGGCATATGAAGCACTTCAATGATGCTTTGTCTTTTTGATCCTTTGTAAGAGTCTTTCTCAAATTTCTGTCTCTTAGAATAGTTCTTGCCTTTTGAATACAAAAGTTCTGCCCTTCCTCCTGACTTGTTCTCAGTCTTTATTTCAAGTCCCATGCACTTCAGGACATTGATTATTGTGTCAAGATTGACATTGTCTCTTTTATACTTCATAGCAGTTTTAACATCCTTGAAAGTGTCCTGGATAGAGTTTATGAGGATTGCTGCTTCACTCTCCGTACTTAATTTTTTTCCCATGAACTTGAAAACTCAGATGTAAGTTTTTTGAATTCATCCAAGTTTTCGGTTTGGCTCTTGGATGAATTCATTTTAAACGAAAACAATCTCTCCCTTACATAGAGTTTTTTAAGCTATACCTTGTAGATTGAATCCTCATCCATTACTTCAGTGAAAACATAATCACTTAAATTCAGCATTATCGTTGTAGTCCCAATATCTTCTATTTCTTTCTTGCTCTCTTCTGTGATTGAAGATGACTCCTTCGAGGGTGCTTTAGTGGCTCTTACTGCCTTTTGAGCTATCAAAAATATCCTTATCTTCTTTGCCCAAAGTGTGAAGTCTCCTGAGCTATTGAATTTGTCTATCTCATACTTGGTTAAAGTTGCCGTCTTCTTGAGATCACAATTTCTCCAAGAACTTCTTCCTTGAAAGATTAGTACTATGTTTGTTGATTTCTTGCAGACTTCTACTTGCCCGAGAACCTGTGCTCTAATACAAAATTGAAAACTTGCAAAAAAACCAATTTTATTGTTTTGTAAAATCTATTATTAATTAACAAAATAGGCCCAATTATTATTTAAACAGTCCAAGTTTTAAACCCATTAGAGCCCAATACAAAATTAGATCCAACCTAAAAAGGTTTAGTAATGTAACTAAACCAGACTAATGAATAATGAAATAAACCAAGAACTAAAGAAAAACCTTCTTGAACCGTACCAATCTCAGTGTTGACGAACAGTTGAGATTGTAATGGTAGATGGGATGAACGATTAGGATTGTTCCACCTGTTGCACGATGTCGATCAACCGTGTGCATAAACGACACCTTGAATCGCACCAAGCCTCTTGAACAAAACCTTTTCTCTTGTTACTATGCACTGCGATTGTCGTTCAAGCTTATTCCTCCTTCGTAGACGAAGATCATTTTGGCAATTTCACGCCAGAATCATCGATTTCGACCTGATATGTCTGAATTCAGCCTTTGAATAGAGACATCGGCCTCAAAACCTTGAAGATCAGATAAGTTTTTTTCGTTTTAGTCTTTTTTATCCTTGGTTCTTTCTTTTAGTTTTATTTTCTGATCCTTAACTATTCAATTTCTTGTATGTGAGATATATGCATGAATCCGAAAATAAGAACATGAGAGAGCAGAGTAAGAATAAAGAAACAAACAGATTTACGTGGTTCGACTAATTAGCCTACGTCCCTAGAGAACACCAAGTATTTTTCTTCTTTTATTATTCACTTTCAGTACATTACATTATATTTTTCTCACTGACATATATCTATATATCTGTTAGTCTTTTACACAAGCTTAGATAGAAGAATCTAGGTGGTTAGAGCTTAGGTTGTTTAAAACTTGTTACAAAACAACTGTTTTTGGTGAGCTGAGGATAAAAAACCGCTGTCTGTTTTGTATTGATAGTGACATAGATGTAGGAATAGAATTTAGGATGACTTTTTCTCAAAAGTCTTATTTAGAGAAGAATTTAGGATGACTTTTGATCAAAGACCACTTTTGCTCAAGATCTGTGGAGGTTAGTTGTTGGTTGTTTGCTCTTCGAGATCTATAGATAAACGTCTCACCGTGGTAATCGAGTGGATTTTGATGAAGTTGGTTTGGGGCTAGTAAACCTCGTTCCTTGTCGTTGTTTCTTAGCGTTGTTTGGTTTGAAGTTGAGGCTTGTTGCTTCAATTGGTAAGTTTTGGGTTTGATTTAGTGCTGCTTTTTTTTGTTGCTCAATTTAGTTATTGGATTTTGGTAACCCTATGGTACCACCGGAGTTAGTTCGAGCAGTGGCACATGACAATCTCAAGTGTTTGAGAAGGATCTTAAGATGTTGGTTTTTTTTTATCTTGTGTGATAACAAGGCCAACTTCTGCTCTTCCTGCAAATCTTATGTTGTTTTTTTTGACAAGGCAAATCTTATGTTTAACTCCCATACAATATTAAGAAATAAATTTGTTAGGGACAACAACGAGCATTCTCAAACCTCCACATTGATATGATAGTGTTCACTTTGAGAATCATCACCTCTCATGATTTTGTTCTTGATCATCATCTAAAATGTCTCATATATCAATGAAAAAATTGTCTCTTCCTTATGTACACACAATTTCTTTCCCCTAACTTAGCGACAAGCAATATAGCAACAAAATTAATTCGAACATTTGAATCATAAACTTTAAAACAATTTAAAAATGTATGCCCGTTAAGCTGCCACTTTTAGTTGCAATAAGATATTCAATGATTGTATTGCACTATTTTTTTATTGAAAAATTTACTTGACTTTGATAAGTTTGAAAATATATATATAAAAAAATTTGGCCACCAAAGAAAATCTTGATTTCTAAAATAATGAAAAAAAAGAAATGAAAATTTCGAAGAAATATTACAAAAAGACACGTGTCAAAAAAACATGGTTTGTAATTAATTAGGTTGAAGAACATAGTTTAATTATGGGAGAGTGGTGTTATTAGGAAAGAGCATAGGATTCTCAAAGCTTTTGTGTGTATAGGAAGAGCGTGCCTCAATAAAAAGAGAATATGGTAAGTGTAAAAAATCAAACGATATAATGAACTTAAAAAGGTTTGTAATACTTTGGGGTTACCCCACATTGTTGGAATCCCCAAGCAAGTGAACCCAAACATACACATAAAGCTAAATAGGGATGAAATTATAATTTCATAACTTCCACACGTGGGACCTTTGCTTTTGCTTTTTTTTTAACATGGGATCCTCCTAACCTATATTTTGTCCCAACCCATCATCAAAAATCCAATCTTTCTTCACTTCACCACAAATTTAAAAAGAGAGAGAGAAAAAAAACCCATAGAAAAAGAGATTTTTCCCATTGCAAAAACCAATTTACCTTATGTTTTTTATTCAAATGGTTATGCACCTCTTGATTTTTGAAACCAGACAGTGTGTACATCTATCTCAAAATTAATTTGTGATGATTGAAGGACCGACCTATCTTATAAATGTTAGGATATTTCTTCGTTTTTTCAATATGAAATAATAGTGAGATCCTCAAAATATTCTGCAGTACATGTTCCAATATTGTTTGGACAGTCCCACGAGACATTCTAATTAAGAAGGGAAAGTCTAGGTAAATACGATAAGTTTTATGTTGCATGTCATATATTTTAGCAATGAATATTTAATTCAAGATAGAAATTTGTTGAAATATCTTAAATCAATTATATTAGGGTTTGAAATATGGTGCTACATTTTCTACTCTACTTATTAATGAAGCTAACCGACTCTTTATAATAAACTACGTAAATTTGTGTGTTGATTTTTTTTTTTTTAATATTTACGTTATTTACTTGTTGATATTTATTTTTGTCAAAAGATGAGAAAAGCAAGATTGATTTTTCTTTTTAATTAAAAAGGGAGATAATTAAGGATGATAAACAAGAAAAATATGGTGTTAGATGTGTATGTGTGGATTAAAAATGAAAAAGCAAAAGGAAATGTAGAAAGTTGTTTTGTACTCTTGGCTTTACTTTTGTCTTTATGTTTTATTTTCCATTGAAGGGAAGCTTTATTTGTAGGGTAAAAAAACGCTCTCATTCTTTTGAGCCTGCTTTTATGACCTTAACACTATAAAAATAAATAGATAAATAAATATATATACAATATAATACAATGATTAGAGGAGCGCCATAGCCAAATCACATTAGAAAAATAAAATAAAATAATAATTGGGACCCTCATGAAGGAAATTAAAAGAGAATATTGGATTGTTCTACTTCTCTTGGATTGGATTTAAAACAGAGCACTAAAAACAAGACACGTTATTCGCTAATATGATACTTTAATAAGGTTTATATTCATTAATATTTACCGAAAAGCAAAGTCAAAAAAAAGAAAGAAAGAAAAGTTTAGGTGATAAAGTAGTGAGAAAACTTATATACTCATAAACGGTGTGTATGTTTAATACCCCCATGTAACAAAGTATTTACCACATATTTAGTTTTTCAATATTTATTAATTTTGTTTAATAAAATCAAACCAAAATAAATGTGTGGCTAATATTTGTGTCACGTGTTAATAAGTATGTAGGTAAGTTTTGCTCTATATTTGCCCATTCGTTATAGGAAATTATTCTTTAGAATATTCAAACAAGGTCAAGCCCTATCCAGCCTACACCTCTCTAAATTGATAAGATATTGTCTATCTTAGGCATACACCCGCATGACTTTGCTTTTGGTTTCACCCAAAAAGTCGCATACCAACGAAGATAGTTGTCATCACTTATATATCCATGATTTTCCCCTCTTCTAATTATTGATGTGGGACTTTTTTTTTTGCATCCCAACACATGGAGGTTAGGAAAGGAGGATAGTAAACCAAGTCCGAGTAATACTTAGGGTTGTTGCGTTGTTAGGTAGCAATCAAATGTTACATAGAGAGGGCTAGGACTCCCCGGAGACATAAAGAGGGCTAGGGCTCCCCGGAGTCGACCATAGAGATCATGACCCCTCGGGGGTCGACCGAGACCAAACTTGACCCCCTCCAAAGGGTCAGTCGAGAGGGTGAGCACCCCACGGGGGTCGACCATATTGGAGGTCAGAAATTTCTTCCAGGAGTAACCAAGTCCAAGTAACACTAAGCACCGTTATACTATTAAGTAGCAACGGTCAGAGGTTACACCAAGAGGATAAAGACCCCTCAAGGGTTGGCTTGAGAGATCATGATCTTTTGGGGTTGGTCAAGACAAAAAATGACCTACAAAGGATCGGTCGAGATAGCGAGGACCTCACGGGGCCGGCCATGGAGGTTAAGACTCTTTCTAAGGAGTCAACAAAGAGTCCAAGTAACACTTAGAACCAATGTTAAGTGGCAATAGTCGGAGGTCATGACTCCTTAGAGGTCGGTCGAGACCAAAACCAACATCCAAAGAGTCCATCGAGAGGACTAGAACACCATGAGGGTCGACCATGGAGGTCAGGAATCTCCCCTAAGAGTCTACCAAGTTCAAGTAACATCATCGGGCCGTTACACCTCCAAGTTATAATGATCCAAGAGTTACATCGAGAAGGTCATGGCTCCCAAGGGGTCGACCGTGGAGGCTAGGACCACCCTGAGGTCATCCAAGTTGAAGTAACGTCTATAAACGTTACATCCCCAAGTTTTAATGTTTAAAAGTTACTTCGATACTTATTCCAGTCTTAATGGTGGCCATTACAACGTTGTAAATTAAGATATTCTAAGCTACTTGACTGTAATCTGTTATTCTTTAGCTATCAAAGTCTCTCAAAAGACTCTCTAAATCCTTGACTGTAAGCTATCCTTGTGGCTCACACCACATCAATGTGCTTTATTTTTGTCCTTTTTGCAGGCATCTCATTCTCGATAACACAAATCATTATCGTTGATTTCAGAAAACCATTTTTCGGTATCAACAATATCCTTCGTTATCCAATTAATTTTGAGAGATGGTGCTTGAAACTATGAAATAAGATATCCAATGTTCTAAATGAATATAACTTCTCACATTAACGATTATATTTGAAATACAATCTTATATTATCTTATATACTTGTCAAAATATTGATTAAATTTATAAGCTTAAATTTTTGGGTTTGAATGAGTTGTAGAGAACTATTCCAATTGAGGCAATCTTTTGAGATTCATTATGAAATAACATTGATATAGTATTAGTGTTTGTGTTCAAACCTATGCAAATTGTTTTGATCTCCTCAATTAATACCAATTATCTCCTCAATAAGTGTGTTAACATTGCGCTCTTTTTATGAATTAAAGATTTAGCCTGATAATATCAACTATGATTGACACACCATATTAAAATAATGAAACATGGATATATTGTGAAATATAAAAAATAGAAAAGTCTAGAACACACTACACTCTTTGATCGAAGTCAAAGAAAAAAATTTAGATATTTCTTTACACTTTCTCCAAAGAGAAGATGTGGCAAAACTAAAGCCACTTGATTTACTTGTCACAAAGGGAAAATGTGGCAAAATTGTGACTATGGATTTTTGCTTGGAGCCCAAGTTTATGAGTGCTATAAATAGGTGGGTACCCATTGTTGGCAAGACATCTAAAAATCATCAAGACATCCCATGTCCTAAAGAGTGAGGTTATGAGATAAAAATAGAGAGTGTTTCTCCTTTGTATAAAGTTTGTTGTACTTTGTAAGAGAGAAGGTTAAAACTCTTATTTTTATAGTAAAATTCTTCTATCCTTGCCCGTGGTTTTTACCCTAATCAATTTAGGGGTTTTCCCGTAAAATCGTTGTGTCATTCTTTCTCTTCTTTTCTCTTCATTACTATTATTATTATTCTCAATCTACTATAAGCTGCGACCCTGCTCTATTCGATTTAAATAATTCTAACATATACACGGGTCCATGTCTTGACTCGATTAATTTCGACAATCATTAGACAAGTTGAGTGCATGTACAAACAACATGCATGACCAAGAAAAATATTTTCATTGTACACTTTTAAAAACATACTTTCAAAATAGAATAAACATTAAAAGGTTCAAGAATCATACTTTAAAATACACATATGTAATCTAAAATGGAGACTAATTTCATTTTATTTTAAACTCAAAAAATAAAATAAAATATGGCTCATGATAAACCACTCTATACCAATATTAGATATGACCTACATATTTTTCTAAACCAAAATTAATCTATTTTGCAAAAGGAAAGCATAGGCATTAATCACACACATATTGTTACCCAAAAAGTAATAAAAAGGGAACCAATTTTGTCAAAAGGTAACCATCCAAATGCATTTGAATTTTGTTTCAATCCAATGCATCTCAATATATTTCATTATTAAAAAAACTAAAATTTGATTGCAAAGTTTAAACAAAAAAAGAAAACATTTCTTTCAAAGATCATAAACCTATTCATTAAAGACATAATTAACTCCAACCCTAATCTCATGCATAGAGTTCCTTTAACAAAGTTTCATATATATATATATATAACTCTTTAATTAAATCAATAATTATTTTTTGGGTCAATCAATTATTAGATTTGGTCATTGAGCCTTCAACAAAATTCCAAATACACACTCTTCATTCCATTGATTAGAATCTGAAAAATATTCTATAAGACAAATCACCAATCCAATATCTATTTAAAAACATTACAGCTAAGAGTATATATTAAAACCAAAGACAAAAACAATATGATGACCATACACACACACATATAATAAACACATTTAATATCTTCCTCAACTTTTGTTTTTTGTTTTGATCATGTCTGAACAGACCAAGCTTTATTAAAGAGAAAAATTTATAATAAACACATTTAATATTTATTTATTTTTTCTAATCATTCCTAATACTCCTCTTTTGTTTTTGTTTTTTTTTTAAATAAAAAAATAAAAACCATTTTTGTCATTAAAAGAAAAAGAAAAAAAGGGTTTTAGAGCAGAAACATTTGTTAAAATGTTGATTGATTATGCAGCTGATGAGCTTGGCATAATGAGAGGTTCATGAAAAGAAGAGGCATATGTGACCATAAGCCCCACATCTATCTTATCACTTCATCAATCTCTTTTGGAACTTGGGTCTCCTCCTCCATTTTCACCAACCACTTCATCCCAATTCTAATTAATTTATTTATTTATTTACTTTTCTTTTTTCTTGTTAATTTTGTTAGTGGAACCACTTATAATACCCCCATATATATAGGTTTTCATCACTGCTACTACACCAAATCCCCACTTGTATTTTATATCTCTAAATGCTTTTTTTCCCTTTTACCAACTCCTTGGCAAATCATGGATAATATATTAATGGTAGAGTGACACATTTCAAATTAATCGTTATATATGATTATTTTAACTCGTTATTTATGTTTAAGAACATACATTAGGATATACATTAGGAATCAAAAGGGTGAGTGGCGCGTTGGTTAAATTATTTATTGAAAAAATTGTATTTGACTTTAGAGTAGTAGTGCTCTCTACGTAGGGTTCATGGTCTCCGCCCTAATTTGTACTTTAAAAAAACACATACATTAAAACAAGATAATATTTTCTAATATTTATACAATTTATATAACTATTCATGTCAATTGATGTTGACACACGAAAAAACAAGTTATGTAATAATTTGTATGATTAATATGTAGATTAATTAAGAGTGTTATTAAGTTAGAATCTTTCAATTACACACTTTTTAGAAGTAGTTTATTATTAGTAGTAGAGAAAAGTGGTTGATAGGTATGATTGCGTTGAAAGAACTTTCCATACTCTGTATTTATGGTGCAATGAGGAGACTTCTTATAGTATGTGACAAGAAATATACATATGGTTGAGAGGATCATCATGATAATACAAGCATTTCAAATTTAAAGTTGTTCCCAAAATCATTCTTGATAAAGACGTTATTAGCTACCAAAGTATTTCAAACTAAATTATTTGAGTGGATAAAATTTTACTATATATGGTATTATGATTTGCGAGAGGGACGTGAAAAATCAGTGTGAGAACGACGTCGTTTATCATACACCACACTCATGTTTGCTCACAAGTAAATCTGAAATACAAATTATATATGGGGGAGTTAGTTTGGAAGTGAAGTAATTCTTTGATTTGAGTAGTTACTCAAACCAAAGAATGATTACTCTTTAAGTTTAAAATTAGATCTAAGTTAAAGAGTATTCAGTAATAGTCAACAAATTGGAATTTATTTATCAACATATTTTTTTCTTCCATTTGAACTCATTTCGATCATTCTTTT
>JBBMEG010000003.1:4433861-4469902 GCA_037832605.1 Cyclanthera cordifolia
ACTCATTTGGACAAAGAATTTATTACGTGAACTTGGTGTACCCATTACAAAAACACCATCCCTATTTTGTGATAACTAAGGGGCTACCTATCTTTGCACCAACCCTGTCTATCACTCCCGAATGAAGCATGTTGCCTTGGATTATCACTTCGTTCGTGAGCAAGTTTCCTCAGGCAATCTACGGGTTCTTCACATCAACTCGCAAGACCAGCTCGCTGATATGCTGACCAAACCTCTAGCACGGGCACCCTTTCTAAGAAACCGCTCCAAGATTGGAGTCTCCGATGGATCCTCCATCTTGCGGGGGCGTATCAAGGCATCATCACAGCCACAAGATCCGCCACGCTAATTGGTCAATGAACCAATCCCATGATACTCTCCATCTCATTAATTGTACATTCTATAATTAGGACGACCTCCCTTAATCTTAGCCTATTACCTTGTTGTATTCTCATTATTTAAACCTGTGTAAAATCACTTGTAAAACATAAAAAATTCATAATTAGCATCTAACTTTTATAATTGTATGATATTATTTAGAAATTTGGTAGAATGTACTTGAAGATTTGATATTTATCACTTTCATGGATGGTTTGAGTCGATTTTAAAAAGCCAATTGATGTTAAGCTAAAGGCTAATATACCATCCAAATGTAGTTAGAATGTTTGAGAATGAACAAGAAGAAGGATTCAATTACAAATGATCATAATATTTGGATGTTTGAGAATTCCAACCTTTTGCAACTTTTTTTTTTTTTTTTTTTTGAATCGAAGATTGAAGTAAGAAATGATTTTTGTATAATAGATTATTGAAATTGACTGGATGACATGTTCATATAATTACTTTCCAGTCCTATTGATTGTTATATTTGGCCACGCATCTATTAATGTCACCCACCGGGAGTTACCTAAATTCAAATTTTCAAAAATTCAAATGAACATGTATGGATGGATTCACATTTTTTATTAATTCTTTACCTACGTAATAAATGTACATTTAAAATTAAAAAAAGAAAAAAGAAAAAAGAAAAAAGAGAGGTAGTAGGAGCATTGTAATTAAGTTGCACAAATATCATGTGTCGACTACTTTATTAATTATTTATTTAAAATATTTTGTGTCAGTGGCCATATTAGAAAAGATTGAATTTTGACAGCATGTATTTCTCCAATCAACACAAAAAGAGAGCAAACAACTTACCTTTTCTATTCAGAATTTTAATGATATTTTTAATTACTTTGGCCATATTATCTCATTCATTCCTAATGTCTTATATGCATTATTATTAATTTCTAATTTCACATGTGTAGTAGATCTAATAATAGTATATGTAAATCCTATATGGGAACTTAGTGAAGTACACAATTGTATGTTAAATTTCAAAATAATCCAATCAAATTAATTAATAAAACTAAGAATAATTAAGAACAAGAGGTAAAAAGGAGCCTCCGAAGGAAGGTGACCAGCCTACTTCCAAAATTATCAATTTATTTTCTCATTAACAAACCACAAAGAATTTATACACTACTGAAAATGAATCTATACAACTTTATGAATATAATTTATAATGTTTTACAAATTTAATGGCGATTAAAAATGCCGCAAATAATTAAACAGTATAAATTAATTTTGGATGGTTCTTTTCATAGTTTTGTGAAGCATGCTCTATTCAATTTTGTATTTTAAAAATATGCAGTAACGAATGTTACGTGATTAGTTTCGTATTTTAAAATATGTTTAGTACAATAAACTTAATAATAATTTTAAATATATTTATTTTAAATATTTTTAAAAATAAAAATATTACGTTTTTTAATTAAATTAAACTTTTTAATATTAAAAACATTAAACTATTCATTTATTTATATGTCAATATTTTATTTTGTTTAATAATTTTAATCCCTTATTAAAATAAAAAAATAGAAAGATATTATTTTATATAAATTTCTTTTTTCATCTTACAATCATCAACTAATTACTTCATAAAGTAACTACCATAGATATTCAAGTTTTGAATAATATTTATAATTGTATTCAAGTTTCAAACTATTTGTATATATATTCATTTAATTATAATTTATTAAAAATAAATTTTCTAAATACCAAGCATGCCCTTCTTCTCTTTCTCTCGACAAATTTATTGATGCTGGTTAGAGACCTCCCTCATTGCAATGGTTCTTCTTCTTCACACCGCCGCCGTTTGGCATCTTCTCTTCTTCAAAGTCGTCGTCTTCGTCCACTCATTATTCATCTCATTGCCTCAGTCGTTGATATATGCAAATCTTATGTCGTCGTTTCTTCGTCGATGGCTGGAGATCCACCGTAATTGATGATGAAAATAAAAAAACGATGATCGGTGACACTTTCTGATGAACATAATCACTTTCCGATGAACGGAGCCGACAACCAACAAGCATGAAGTCATTAACTACATCACATTATCTTCTCACTAAATTTTTACGGGATTTTCGCTCAAATAGTTGATGACGGCTGTTGTAAACACCAAACATTGATTTGGAAAACTTAACTTTCATTGATATGAAATATGAAAATAATAATATATATAATATATAGTATTACATTACTGTATTATCATATGGTATTATTGCATAGTGCATTATTATATTCAATATATTAATTAACACATCTATTATTATACTTATGACATGATATTATAATTATAATAATAGAGTATTACGTTATCCCACAGAAAGTAAATACAAGTAATAATACCTTCTAATTTGTTGATCCATGTATATTATTCTAACATCAAGTCAATATATACTAGATGTTTTATATGGAGTGGAATTAAATTTTAAGTCGTTTGTATTACGACTTAAATATATTTGTAATACTTTATTACCATAATACCACTTAATGACATTTTTGTAATTAAATTCATCTTCATTTTAGGGTTTCGTTTAAAATAGTATAGACCGCCGCTTTTTTCTACAAATCTCAACTTTTCAATATCGTTTGTTAGTGCTTAGTTTTAGACGAAAATCATCCTTCCTCTGCGCAGTAGAGAGACGATGATGGGGAGACAACGACGAGATTTAGGCCATTTCTGACTTTCTTTCCGACGATGAGACCTCTTAGCCATGATGAAGCTTGATTTCTTCCCAACGCCGACAATGAAGATTTAGTCGATTGACAAATTTAAACGGAAACGTTTGAAGAAAAAGTGGTTAGAGTGGAATAAAAGTTCCTTCACCGACATCCATAGAGATTTTTGTGTGAATGTTTGCAGGCAAGTCGAGGGTGACATATTTCTTTTGCTGCAACCAGGGAGGTTTAGTGTAAATGTTTATTTCTTTTATTTTCATTTAACTTGTATTGAATTTGAGGGTATTATGATATTTTATTAATTAATATTTTTCTTATTTTTTAAATGTATAAATTAGTTTGTTAATAATTTAAGATTTGACTATTATTTTAATTAGTTTCTTAATTTTGGCTAGTTGTGAAAAAACCTCTACTTCATATCTAAATAAATAATTATTAATAATCATTCTATCGAATTACTATTATAAAAATATATATCCAAACAAATTATTAACAATCCACCCTTTTGCAAATAAATAACTCTTAAGAAGTATTTTAATATTTAAATGTTGGAGAATTAAACTACAATGGTAAAATGAGGGTAACTGACAAAATTAAAATTAAAAGAAAAAAAAAATCAAATATTGATTCGAAAGAAAAGAAACTGAGCAATAAGCAAGATGATATTCAGTATTGGAACACATGGGTCATACATGCATGCATACATACATACATATGATATATAATTAATTGATTAATTAAAAAAAAGAAGAAAAGGAAAGAATTGTCAGTGAAATGTGGGTATAGTCGACTCCACCATCCTCTCCCCCACATGGAATTCAGCGTTCTTTTTCAAACTTCCCTTCATACCCGCGCACTCACCCAACAGTGCCGTTGTTTCAATTTATTAAATTATTATTATTATTATTATTATTACTATTCTTATTTTGCTAAAATATTTCTATTTTCCATTTTCTTCTCTCTATTATATGAATTTTAAATCAGATAGAAACAGAGATGGTTCTGTCTCATATTTCAATTTCATGGTTTCCATCCTTCTCTCTCTCCCTTTCACTCTAAGCTAATTTCAAATATTCAGAAACCCATTTGGATTCCGAGATCCAGAGGGAAGGATTGGGTTGATTGTTCCTTTGCCTCCGTATCCATGGAGGTTTCGTACTTCATTCAAATGGGTGTTCCGTTTTGAACCCAACAGTGACATGCATCCGTAAAGATTAAAGGAAAGGTAAAGGAAACGGAAGTGTTCCTTTTTTAGGGACTTTGCAGTTTCTTATCCCTTTGTTGTTGTTTTTTTCTTTTCAAATATGCTATAGAGAAAGGATTGCCTTTACAATCCAACTTTCGTTCAATAAAAAGGGGAGGAGCGCCTAAGAGACACAGTTTATTGTAATTAAAGAAGCAAATGCAGCATACAAAGAACACCAAGAAGAAGGAGCGACACATCGTTTCATGGACTCAACAGGTTTCCTCTTTTCTTTTTCTTTTTTTAATTGTAATTGATTGCTCTTATCATTTTTCTTTAATTTCTGATGATGGATTTTTGGAGATTCTCAGGAGGATGACATTCTCCGTGAGCAGATTAACCAACATGGAACTGAAAAGTATGTTCCACTCTCTGTTTTATCTCCTTCCTTCTTAATCTAATTGAAGCTGGGATTGATTGATTGATTGATTGTTCATGTAATCATGTGTGCAGTTGGGCAATCATTGCATCCAAATTCAAGGATAAGACAACAAGACAGTGCAGAAGAAGGTAATTTTCAATTCCAACCAGTTGTGTGTGTGTGTGTGTGTGTGTTTTTTTTTTAAATTTACTTCTGGGTTGATGGAGTTCGACTCATGGGAACTGGGTTGCAGATGGTACACGTATTTGAATTCTGATTTTAAGAAAGGGGGATGGTCTCCGGAAGAGGATTTGCTTCTATGTGAGGTCTGTCTATTAACTGAGACTGATTCTCTCTTTAATTTTAACTGTGTGTGTATCTAATAAACGATCCTGCTGTACAGGCGCAGAAAATATTTGGAAATAGGTGGACTGAAATAGCAAAGGTGGTGTCAGGCAGGTATAGCAGACCCCTTTTTGTAGTTTTTACCGCTAATTTGATCACACATTTACATCTTCATATTGGTTATTGCAGAACGGACAATGCTGTCAAAAACCGATTTACCACCCTGTGTAAAAAGAGAGCCAAATGTGAAGCACCATTACCTAAACACAACTCAACTCTCACTCATGATGATGTTTCATCACAAACTAAGAGGATAAGGTAAAATCTGTAGAATTCAGAATGTAAAAATTGGTTCATAGACACAACAATTAATCCTTCTGAAATTAACTATTTAGAAGGAGGGCACATGAATCTGATACAGCACAAGGTTGCAGGGATCAGCAGCTGAGAGCTCCCTTTGCTGTAGTGGTTGAGAAAGTTCAGAATCTAAATACTAGTAACTCACTTCAAACAATCTTTCTCTCATCATCTTTGCATATGTGATCATGATATTGAGTTTGAATCTCTGCATATAGCAGCTCATGGCAACAAGAGTGAAGGAACATTTATCAACAAGGATGATCCAAAGCTAACTGCTTTAACACAACAAGCACAGCTACTCACTTCACTTGCATTCAAGGTTAACTCTGACAATACAGACCAGAGTCTTGAAAATGCTTGGAAGGTGAGTTCAAATAAATAGATTTATTTCTGCGTTGCTGCCATGTTGGTTAATGGGATGGAAGATAACGAACCAAGTAGAATGGGATGGATCTTTATACCAAGTCACTATACACGAAGCAAAGTATCCCTGTGTCTAAACCGTGTACAACACTTGAAACTCCGCGTCCTCTTTTATTATTATTATTTTTAGTTTTGGACACTTCACGGACACACCATTTAAAACTTGTTTCAAGTGATCAATGAACGCGACAATAGGATAGTGTCGTCTGTGGGCTTTTTTAGTAGGCATTTAAAGAATAGTGAGGTTATGTTCTTTGTTGGATTTAAATGGATTCATATAACCAACTCTATGGGTTAAATTCAAACGCTAATTAAATTTTCATGTTCATATTTGTTTTAATTACTTTTCATAATTAGTAAAAAACTAATAAATAATGGCGTGTCTCCGTGTCCATGTCCGTGCTTCTTAGATCACCATCAATCAAATAAATAAAAACTCCATTTCTATTATTAGACAGGTCGAGTAGATTTTCATCATAAAAAAAAAGAGAGAAAAAAAAGAAGGGGATTCCCTGAAGTATGTATTGCTGCTAAAGATATGGTAAAAAATTGAAAATTTCTCCACCGCCTATTAATTCTCAAATATCCTACATGTTATTTTGATATAAGATGAGTGATATTGTTCATTCATGCAGTAGTTTCTCATTGTGCAAGTCCATTAAATATGAAACAGATTCTCCAAGATTTCCTCATACGAAGCAAAGATAAAGACAGATACAAACATGAAACTCTGGATGTTGAGCTTCAAGTGGAAGACATGAAGGGTTTAATGGTGGAGGATTTAAGGAGTAGCAATGATGGTAGCCAATGGAGGTAACAAAATACCATCCCAAACAGCAACTTCATTATTTGTTGCCTTATGAATCATGAAACTCACTGCTTGCAGACAACCCAATCTCCACGAGTCTCCTGGTAGTTCAGAGTACAGTACTGGATCAACAATACCATCCCAAACAGCAGAGGAAAAAACAGATCAAAGGCAATCTGAGATAGGGACTCAACATCAGGAACCTAAATTTGAATGTGATGAATCTGATAAGGAACTAATTCTGAAGACAACCCTAGAGCGAGGTAAGTTCTCACATTGCTTATACGCTTGAACGTTAGGATTGATCGGTGATTTATCATAATTCTTCTACATAATGCCACTAATTGTACAATGGTTTACTGCTGCAGAGGCTCTCAAGTGCTGCAATGAGCGAAAAATTGATACGTTTGCCTCTTCCTTTTCAAGTTCAGAATTCAGTTCCCCCATGCAAGTAATTCCACTTTTTAGATCCTTGGCAGCAGGAATTCCTAGCCCACAATTCTCTGAAAGTGTAAGTGACCTTTACATTTTATTTTTACTACTCTATTAAATTAAAACACTCAAGTTGTTGTTTCTATATTAACGAAAAATCAGCTACAGTAACAATTACAACATTGGTCGTATAACCTCAGCAAAAACTTGAGAGCTTATAATAAGCAAAAACTCCAATTTTACCTACAGTCATAGAACTATACCGTAGTTCTTTTCTTTGAAATGTCAAATTCTTAGTCTGTGAACATCTATCTCAATCTCTATATTATGAAATTTTGTTGTTGATCTTCATGCTCACTGTTGATAAAACAGTCCATAGGAATCTGAATTTGTGGATTATAAAAAGCTATGAATATAACTGTCTTGGGTTGGCCTAGTGCGATCAAATAAGAACTTTGTAGAAAATAAAATGTGTGTTGAGGTTATAGAGTCAATTCAGGGAAACCCTCGATCTATAAATTAATTTCCTACGAGATATCTTGGCAACCAAATGTAATTGAGTCAAACGATTGTCCCATGAGAATGTCAATGTAGGCATAATTGGCCCCGTACTTGAAGATATACAAAAAAGCCGTTAATAGAAATGGTGTTATGAAATCGGAGCAACAATTAAGATGAAATACAGAGAAAGCGAGGGAGACAAACACATAGATTTACGTGGTTCACTAATCGTGTGCTAGCTATGTCCACGAGCAGAGAGGTGAGAAGTTTTATTAAGAAGAAAACGACTACATCCTTCGATGTCTCCTAGTGTCTGGCCTAGAGACGGACGTGGTTATCTCAAGTATAGTGGAGCGAAACTTCATTTCCCGGTTTCAAAAAAAAAAAGGAATACAAGAATATATAAAAGATGAAATACGAAAACATTAAACCAATTACAATTTCATCTAGGTTTAACATTTACGCTTGTTGACCGGATAACGAGATCCCGACTAAGTAATCGTGGGACATCAAAATTTAAGACATATCTGACTTTGCAATAAAGAAGTGATTTGTCTCTCCAACAATTGAAGTTGTAACTTGGGTCAAATTTCACATACCATAATGAACATTAGGATGGTAACAATTACGACCTCAAACTCTTAATAATAGAATTTAGACCTTGAATCTTTCCTAAGTGAAAATCATTATGGGTTTGTCTAATGGTGAAAAAGAGCCTTACGAAACTAAGCCCAATATGGATTCAATCTAAGACCACCTACCTAAGAATGGTTTTTTTATGCATTTCTTTGACAACTAAACGCAAAAGGGTCAGACAGTTATCCAGTGAAAATAGTTGAAATGCACATGGTTGTTCTGAATACTCATGGAAATAAAAAATGTAAAAAAAAAACTTTCCTAAGTGAAAAAAATGAGGCCATGATTTTAATTTGTAAAATTAAATCCTCGTATTAGGCTCTTGTAGTTTCTTTCTGTACCATCTTTCGTTTATCGTTCTCCATTCTTCCTCTCGCAACTTTCTCTCAACTTCCTCCATTATTCCATTTCCTCCAATCGATCTATTTGCTATTGGAGCTACTGTTCTATTCAACCCTAGTTCAAAAAGAACAAAGGGAATTTCTATTCATGAAAGTTAAGGTTTAGTTCTTACTACCCAAGCTCATGACCCAGTTTTTTCACTTATGAAAGATTGAGTGTTTAATTTATACCATTACAAGTTTGTTAGTTCGTGAAAACACTAAGTTCAAATATCATCCAATAAATGGATATGATAAGATTGGTGAAACACTCAAATAAACAAAAGCCTGTGAGTTTAATTTCGATGATCAATATAGTCCTGGGTGGGTTGTGAAATTTTCCCCATAATAACATTATTGCTCTTTAAAATAAATCCTGACAAAATTAAAGCACTGAAAATTATAGTTCAAGAATTTTCAGCTAAAACTTTAGCTTATTTCTTACAGAAATCCGGTTCCTTTCTTTAAGTGAGTGGATAATGGTTGTCAAATTAGGAAAGACTAGCAAATGAAGATAGCCTTGGTTTGGGAACATGAGTTACATGGATTAACTTAAACTATGATGTAAACATAAAGGGCTCAGCTTTATAAATCATTGGCTTTTTCTGTACACAACTGAGAAATATATAAATGGAAGTGTAATCAATTCTATTTTAGGAATTAGTCTTTGTAATGTGTATGCCAATATGCATTTTATGAATTACCTCTCATTAGTGTGTTTTGCTTTTGTTTTTTCTTTTTTCAGGAAAGGAGTTTTCTTCTTAAAACACTGGGAGTGGAGTCACCTTCCCTTAACCCTACTGTTAAACCTTCACACCCACCACCCTGCAAAAGAGCCCTTCTCCAAAGTCTATAAACCTCTCTAGTCTCTAATTATCTCACATACAGAGTTCGTATTCTCTAGGTTCAAAATGCAGTTTTGTTTTATATTTCCTTTGAATTAAATCCCAATGGTTTGCAGCCATTCCAGCCTAAAATTTTTCATAGTGGCATGTTGATGCCTGCATTCCGAAACTCGTGTCTAGAATGTTATGGAGCATTCCGACACATCGGAACACATAACCGCGTGTTCCACATTCTTTTTTTCTTTGGTCACCCTAGGTGGGGTTTCTCTAATTGTAGTAACATCCAAACCAGTGTGCTTGGTGTGTCATTTTTTCACCTCTTTTCCAGTTCTTTGCATTGTGATTTTCGGTTTCCAGTTCTTTTTGTAGCTTGTGTTCCCATATGTACATAACATCTAGATACATTGGTAGACATTCAGAGAGTAAGCATGCTTTGGCCGTATGTTTACTGCCCTCCAACAAAAATTGATCGAGGGAAGCATTCAAAAAAAAAAAAAAAGAAACTGATGGTTTCTTATATACTTTTTTCTTTTAGTTTTTGGTGTGCAGAGGTATAGAATCAGCAGTTCTTTTGTTTCTTACCTGATTTTTGATGTAACAAACATAAATATGATTTGAATGGAATGTGTTTTTGTTGTTGGTGTGCATTTGATCCCTCTGCTCTTGCTTCTCTTCTCCTAATGATATACCTGCATTTTTGACAGAATAGCAAACCCATTAACTAACTAACTAACTCCTAATATAATACAGAGAAAAGGACAAAGAAATCTCTGACAATGTCTGATTATCCTTAACCTGCAGCAAACTAGACTCTGAAATTGTAAGAGTTTCAAAATTCTTCGTATCTGTGGTTACTAGAGAGTTGTGTAAGCTTACCTCATGTTGAAATTGAAGATTGGTGGCTGATGATGGGTGCAGAGAAGAAGGGTGTGTTTTTAAATTGAAGTGGTTAGTGTTGCAGGCTCAGTGGATGACAGAGTATAATAATTATATGAGGGAAGTCAAAAAGTGGAAGGTAAAAGAAGAGGGAACTCTCTACAAAATAAAGAGCCACTTATTGCTATCTGCTTTCTCGAGGAATAATGCTAATTTTGAATTTTGTTTCCACCAAAATTGATAGATCAACTCGGTTTTGTCACTGTATATCTACTGCACATTTCTGTTACATGTATCACATAGATTTCAATGATTTTTTTAAAAGTAAAATAACACTAGTGAATAAGAGATTCAAGTCCATCATTTCTTGATCATAGACACATATTCACTATTAATATAGTTAGCATTGAAAGTAAAAACATCCCTTATCCAAAAAACAATAAGATTTGACCTGTTCTCGTCCACACTCGAGTTCTTGATCTCGTTATCATTTGTGGAAAGATGTTTATTGAATCATATTAAATTATCAATTTTTTCAACCAATATTCTTCTCACTTTTTGACTTGAAAATTGGAGAAATATTCTACAAGTAAAATTTAATTATAATCAGTGAAAAGATTCAAACAAAAATTTGAACACATAACCTATCAGATTGAATCATCAGCTAATGATTTGAGATAAATTCAGCCTAACACAACTTGAAATAAAACATATTTCTGTTTCTTTCTACATTGAAGTGTATATCCCTCCAACACTACTACTCTAGATATCATTGGTATAGATCCTCACCCTCCTGATTATAGAAAATAGAAGAAAAACAAAAATTAGAAAATGCAGTGTCAAAACATTGTTCATACAATTTCTAATGTGCTCTATAAGTCTACATCCATGAGTATTCAAGATGCCCTCGAATTTAAAGACCGTTTAACCTTTGGTTACAGTGTATTTCCTAGTTAGGTGGCCTTTCTCTTTCTCTGCAACATTCGCAGCCTCCTCCACTTGAGGTAGATTTGATATGATAACCCCGAGAAGACCATTACAACGCAGCCCCACTGCTTCGATGACAGAGGATTTCCACTGAGCACAGAGGACACCACAATGCTGACAAACTTGCGAGTTGTGGTAATCGTGGTATTAGCAAGGGAACCGAATCGACTTATCGTTAGGAAGATAAAATTTTGGCCGACTGCTCCGCAAAGGCAATACAATAGAATGTCCCACGCTGCCTCGGGATGGTGCCTGCAGAATTCTATGGCATGGTAGCCAGCACCATTTGGCCACCCAAACATATAAGCCATATTATATATTGTACCCCAAAGATTCATTCCCAACATTATGTCCCATGCACTTGTTTTTGGGTACCTGCAGAATTGTTGACCATTACTGATTTAAATAATAGGTAAGAATGTAAATCTGTAGCCTGATAAATTCGAATAAACTAATGAGAAAGAAAAGGAAGACTCTAACAAAAGTTACAAAAAAAAAAAAGAAAAAAAAGAAGGTATTCTCACCTTGCTGAAATGGAATCTTGAGTGGCATTTGTGAAACCATCAAATGCAAGGTTCAGGAAGCAAAGTCCATATCCCAGTGGTGCATTGGGATGTGCCAACTTGCTAATAGTTTTTGAGCTAGTCTGGAATTAGCACAAGCATAAATAACAAAGATTTAGACTACAAATTAATGATGCATTCATCATCATCACTATTTTTTCTAAACACAAACGATTGAAATAAAAACGAGAAATTAGAAGATTGGAAAAGGAAAAAACCTTTAAAAGTGCAAATGTAGACACTCCTCCAGCAACCAGAAAAGTACAAAGATATTCTGGAAATGTGTACTTAATACCATAAACTAGAGTACCCATCAACATCACTGCAAAAGCAAAATACACAGCAGTGGAATTAAGAGATACATACAAAGATCATTAATTCCTCTAATTTGAACACCATTGAAGTCTTATTGTTCTCTATGAAGCAGATCCTATATACTATCCTCATATTTTCTGGACAAAACATATTATCTTGATGATATCGTTAATGTCTGACCTGGAATCATTTTAGATGACTTTGCCAAGACCTGCAGAAATTGACAACATGCTTAATTTTGAAAAGTTGTAAAACCACAACATAATTTAAAAAGAAGTTAGAAAGGTTAACCAATAAGATAAGGGTATGATCTGAAACATGCCTGAGCAGGATAACTTATATACTTTAAAGCTTCAATCCCCATGGCTGGTCCAATCGTATTCGTAATACCAGCACTCCAGTATGTCCACCAAGGTGCACCGCTTGTGCTACGACTGGACCAGAGCTTTATCACTGTTTATGTAATACACAGCCAGTTTAATTCTTTTGGCAACAGCTCAAAATTGCTTTTTTAGGCGGCATGACAACAGACATACAGAAGAGAATATAATTGGTAGAAATTTGAGCCAAGAGAAACTCACTTATATAAGACCATATTAAACAGACAACGTTTTGTGTGAAGTTAAGAAAGGAAAGATGTTCAAATCTCTTTCCGTCGGAACCAAAGCGCTTAGTGGACCTAAAGAGAAACGAGTAATTACTTAAGATTAACAATATGATCCGTCGGTGTTTTTAGCAAGAACAACAAGAATATGCTTCCTCAGGAACGAAGCATCAAGTTAAAACAAAAAAAAGGTGGAATAGAATCACTATTAGTCCTCAAATCAAAGTATTTTCATTGAAAATAAGATGTCGTATCACAACATTGGGATAAACAAAGTGGGCTTTTTTGGATGAAACTAAAAACCTGGTCCAAAGTGGATCGGAGTTGGGTTGTCATCCTTATCATCTAAAACTTATCATCTAAAAGATACTTGATTGATATGAAACGATAGTGTCATGAATCTGCTGTACAGTTAAAACCCCCAAAATGCAGAAAACTTGAGATAAGAATATAAAGGCGAAGGAACCCGGAGGAAGTAACATCAATAATAAATCGAAACATCTAATTGAGTGGAATACTTCTAAAGATTTCCCTGGATAAAGGGCGTTTAGTGTTGGCAAGTAAATTCAACATAATCAAGAGACATAACAACAAAGACAAACGAGAAAGGCTAATATGAAAATCCGAAACGAAAGTCTAAGGTCCATCAAAATCCTAGGAAACCATAGTTAGATAGATAGATACTGGTTAAAAAAGGGAATAATATAAGACATAAATAAATCATAACGAACAAAACGAACATACAGAGTCTCCTGAAGAACGCCTTGGTAAATATAAGCGGACCAAATCCCGGCGACGCAAAAGGCGAGCACGAGCACGCGGCGGAATTCGCTGCCATGAGCTTCCATTCTCAGCCCGTATGTCGCCGGAGAAAGTGAATTCAGCAAAAAAAAAAAAAAAAAACAAAAAGAAAGATGAATTTAGGGTGGAAGAGAAAAAGGAAATGTCGATGAAATCAACGGCTCTAGCGCCCTTCCACAAACGATACAGAAGCTCGCAAGCGACAGGTTTTGGAAGGTATTCCACGTGGATGCTTTTTATTGAAGCGATGACTCATGTCGCGCCTTTGATTGGCTGAGTCGACGCAGATCTTTTAAACGGAACGCTAAAGACAACGGCAAAACCTGGACTTGGCGCCGTTAGCACTTGCAGCGTCTACTTCCATGGGCTACAGAATACAGATTACGGAAGAAGACCGAGTTACGCGTTTCTCGTTTAAGATTCAGCTTATAATTATCGCTCATTCCGCTACGTTTTCATCGTGCTTTTGGGCGTGTGGTCAGCAATGAGTTTTTTTTTTGGAATATTAGAAATAAGAATTAATGATAATAAAGTTAGAATTTAGTCAACTAAAAATCTAGTTTCGCTCCATTCCAAAAAATCTACCATTTCTTATTTATTAATTGAAAAATTAGAATTTAGTCTTTAAGATTTGACAAAATTTAAAACATAGTCTATATGTTTTCTATTTTTGTTGATAAATAAAATACGTAGAAATTAGTTATTTATATGTTTAACAATGAAAATGTGAGTAAATAATTGATTGAAACAAAAAATGCATCATTTCATATATCAAAAGTTTTATCTACATATTTAATTCGTGTAAAAGCATGATCATTCCGTACTGTGCTGCCTTCTCTTTCGTACCAGTGGACCTTTCCTTCTTCTGTTGTTTGTACCTAGTTTCTCTATTTTAATTAACTTTGGTGTATTTGTATTTCTTTTTAAGTGATTAGGTTTGTTTAGTTTTTCATCTTCTTCTCTTAACTCCTTTTATAAATGAAGTTCTCTTTTGTAATTAATCTTTAAGCAATACAACAAGAAGTGTTAGCTTTCCTAAATCCTTTTTTACTTCTTCTTGGTATTAGAGCAAGTTTATGGCTAACCCCACAAATCCTAAAATGAAAACCACCCTCACAAACCTCTATCGAAGATACTCCCCATGATCATGACAAGTCCCATTCTCCCTGATATCTCTCCACAGACTATCAAACCCGATGCCATTCCTACAACTAACACCTCCTTCGTTAACCTTATTAATCAGGTGACTTTAGTAAAGCTAGAAAGGAACAACTTTCTCCTCTGGAAAAGCATCATCCTGTGAAGAGTTATAAGGTGGATGGTCACCTTAACGGAAAAAGCCTCGCACCACCACACTTTATCACCATGGAGCCAAGCAAGGATAATCAAAATGGCACCGTAATTGTTAACCCTGAGTTTGATACTTTGAATATGGCTGACCAACTACTTGTAGGTTGGTTATACAACTCTATGAACCTTGATATTGTTGCCCAAGTCATGGGATACAACACAACTCAACGATTGTGGGAGGCTATATCTGAGTATTTTGGAATTCACTCAAGGTCTCAAAAAGATCACGATAGGCAAATGTTTTTTTACAAAAAACATGAAAAGTGAGTATGAAAATGCATGACTATCTATCTTTAATGAAATGATATCATGATAATCTCCAACTTGTAGGGGATCCAATGGATATGAGAAGTTTTGTTTTACATGTTGTAGCTGAACTTGAGGAGCAATATGTTAGGAATGAACGAAAAGTCAGTGCCTAAAAACCTCACATTAGGGCAAGACTTCTTGCAAAGACATTTCGAGTTTTGCTCTTAACAGTCATCTAACGAACTTCAGTTTGGATAAAACTAAAGTCCAACAAGCTCTCTAAACCACCTAAGCACTAAACCACCTAGACCTTATCCTATGAGCTCGTGTTACTACAAGTACTTGATTACTCAGTTTGTATAAATAAAACTTGAAAGAAATGTGAATTAATGGAGAGAGAGAAAAAGATGCAATAGCTCACAAAACTTTAAGTGCAAATAAAGTACATACCTGGTTTCGGTTGCTCCGTGGATGTAAGCCCACTATTGAGCCAAACCACGTAAACACTTGTGTTATTCTCTCTTTCTCCCTTACTCATGTATGTTCATATTTCTCGTCTCAGTTGAAAGAGTTCAAACATAGATAAAGAACAAGGAAAGAAATAGAACGTGGTTAGAAATAAGAAACATAGTTTAATACCGCAAACAAAAATAAGAAAGAGAAAGAAAAGGAAGAGGTTACCTTTATTACTGTGTTATGATCTTCAAATATTTACCAAGAAGCTTCAAGAGATTCAAGACAGGCAATGATTATAGCAAGAAGTCACTGTAATCGTTACCCAAAAAGGAACACCAGCGAGGAAGCAACGATCCAAGTTGTGAAGAACTTGGATCGTCACTATCGCCTGCAAATAATTGAATCAAGGAGCAAGAACACCAAAGAATAACCAAGATTCCGACGAAGAAATCGACAAAGTCTCAGCCATCTCAAAACGAGGCAAGAAGGAACAACAAATGAGCGATTCTTTGAAGAATCGAGGGTTTTGTTCAACTGAGGAAGTGGAATCAACGTGGAGAGCATGCGAGAAGAACCGACAAGGCAACAGGGCAAGGGTGGCAACATCACAGCCATACACCTTGCCTCTTCATGATAAATATCTCAGCCTTTCGTTTAAGAACCGGTTTGAACAATTTCAAAGAACCGGTTCATACAGTTCGTGAACCAACATAAAGAAACCAAGATAAGTGGGCCTTTGTTTTTAAATATAAGTTGGGCCTTCTAAATTAGTTTTTGGGCTTTACTCATTCATACTTATTTACATAGTACACTCCCATAGTTTGCACTCTACGCACTCAAGATTTATCGTGGTTTAAAATCCAGTTTGAACTTCTTGCTTTTGAACAATGACTGGAACACTTGCAAGCAAGAAGAAGCAGCAGTCTCACCACCAATGCCACAAATGTTACTTCTTATTACTGCAAATGACACTACAACTTCCTCTCCAAGGAACAATTATAGACCAAAGGTTAATCAATATGGACGAGAGAAATACTTTGGTCGTGGAAATCATAAGTCTAGCTCTTCTGAGGTAAGAGAGGTAGGTACTCTTCTTATGCACAAGGAAATCGCCTTACTTGCCAAATTTGTGGCAATGTGGGATATGTTGCTGCTAATTGCTATCATAGGTTTGATGGATATGAAAATCAGTTGCTGCTAACATTACAATTGACTCGATCTTATGGCTTTCGCTCTTCTACTACTATGCGCTTAAGCTCCGAACCCCAATCAAAACTAAAATCATCCTTTAGCTGGTTCTTCAAGCATTATTGTAGTAGCATCTCCTAGTGCTCTTATGGCTTTTCCAGAAACCCTCCAAGATCATGCTTGGTACTTAGATACTAGAGCTACAGATCATGTTGTTTCAGATCTTAGAAACCTCAGCCTCAAAGGTTAGCTTCCTAAACCTATGAATATCTTGGTAGGAAATGGTTATAGACTTCCCATTCATGGCATATGCTCCATTTACCTAAACAATCTAGGAATGAACTTACATGTTCCCTTGATAAAAAAAGAATTTGATCAGCATTTCTAAATTAACGAGGGATAATGAAGTAACAGTTAAATTTTGCAAAAAAAAATTGTGTTGTTAAGGAAAAGAGGTCCGGGGTGGTCAAGCTTCTAGCCACATTTGAAGATGGATTGTACCGATTGAAGGATTCTACTGTGAAGTCCTCACTCTTATGTGTTAAAGCTAAGAAGATCATGGAAAAGAAGTTTTTGAGAAGGAGAAACACAAGGAGTTCACTTTTGAATCTTCAACAAAAATTAATTTTGTTTTTATGCCTTGTAAGGATATTTGGCACAAAAGACTTGGCCATCCTTCCCCTAGGATTCTATCTCAAATTCTACAATCTTGTTATGTTTCTACTAAGTCTAATGAAAGTACTTTATTTTGTGAAGTTTAGAAGTATGGAAAAATTCATAAACAACCCTTCCTTATTTCTTTTTCTCAAGCCCAAGAACAAGTTAGACTTAATCCACATTGACATTTGGGACCAGCACCGATTCAGTCTTTAAATGGTTATTATTATTAGTTAGCTTTTATAGAAGACCATTGCCGATACACTTGGCTCTACCCTTTGAAATTGAAAAGTGAAGCTACTGCAGCATTTGCTCAATTTATGAATTTTGTAGACGACAATATGGAACTACAATAGAAGGAATTAGTGTGACGAAGAGGGAGGGGGGGGGGGGGTTCGAGCCTATTATCCAATTGGCTGAACAACAAGGCATACTCAGCCAGATTTCATGTCCACACACATCACAAAAAAATGCCTCTTACTTACTAATGGGAACAAGCCTTATGGTTTTAGCACAAGCTGAAATGCCTCTTACTTACTAATGGGAAGATACTAGCATTTTTCTAATCAACTGGATGCCTTCCCCAACTATCAAAAACCAATGTCCTTATTTTCTCTTCAAGAATCCCAACCCGATTACCACTCCCTCAAAACCTTTGGCTTAGCCTACTACCCTTATCTTCAACCGTTCCAACAACATAAACTTAACTTCCATACCACTACTTGTTTCTTTCTTGGTTACCATGATCACTACAAGGCTACCGATGTCTTAGTTCTACTGGAAGAATCTACATCTCTCGTCATGCTCATTTCATTGAGGAAAACTTTTCTTATACTTGTTTCCTATGACCATCACTCAATTCCTTACTCTCCTGTGTCCTACACTTGGTTGCCAACTCTGCCATTTGCTTTTCCTAACCAAACTACCGACACTTCTCATAAAGATACACTACATCTCGCCCGATTAATAGCCTTGCAACTTTCTTCCACTACTACTCTTACCAATCTGCCTAGCATTCCCAGTCACAATACCCTTCCCACTTCTCATCACACTTAAACATCATCCCCTCGTTCACCCATACCCTTCAACCTGTCCCCAACCTCTACAGTTAACCACCATTCTATGACAACCCGAGCTAAGGCAGGTATTCATAAACCTAAGCGAATCTTCAGTGATTTGATTCAGGGGGACACTAGTATAAATTGGGACAATGTTGAACTATACTGATGCTGTTAAATCTATTGTTTGGAAACAAACTATGGAAAATGAGATTTAAGCTATTCCTCAAAATCCCACATGGTTCTTCCTTCTTTATCGTCCATCTCAACACTTGGTTGGTACCAAATGAATTTACAAAATGAAACGCGACCCTAATGGGAATATCTCTCGATAGAAGGTTCGAATAGTGGCCAAAGGTTATCTACAAACTACGAGACTTGATTATGGTGACACCTATAGCCCAGTTATTAAACCAACCACTTATAACCTTGGCCCTCACTTGGAAGTGACACATTAGAAAACTTGATATAAGTAAAGCGTTCCTCAATGGGATACTAAAAGAAGATGTTTACACCTATTGAACATATTGATCCTCATTATCCTAACCATGTATGCAAGCTTCACTAAGCGTTATATGGGTTGAAGCAAGCTCCACGGGCGTGGTATAATCAACTCAAACAATCCCTTCTTTCATGGAATTTTCTCCAATCCACTACAGACAGTTCTTTATTCACCCTTCATTCTTCTATTGGCCACATTTTTCTTAAAAATTTTATGTTAATGATCAACTTACGGGTTCCAATGAGTACACCATTATTAGAGCAATTTTGAGCAAGCTCTACTCCACCTTTGCCATTAAAGATCTTGCTTGTCTACACTATTTCTTGGGTATTTGAATACAAGCTTATGGAATCAATTATTCCTCTGTGAAGAAAAATACATAACTGATCTACTACGAGTGATCAACCTGTCCAAACTCAAACCTGCTCCATTTTTCTATGGTATCAAGTACTAAATTATCACAGCTTGATGGTGAAATCATTGGTGATCCTCTCCTATATCGTAGCTCTCTTGGATTAGTACACTATCTCCAACACACAAGACCAAATATAGCATTTGTAGTTAACAAGCTAAGTCAGCTCTATAATTAACCGAGGTTACCTCATTTAACTGTTCTCAAGGGTGTATTGCGTTATCTCTAAGGCACTATACAACTCAACCTTGTTCTTAGCCTAGCTCATAACATTACCATCAGTGGCTTTACCGATGTTAATTGGGCGTCATCAATTGATAATCGCAAATCCACAAGGGCCTATTGTTTCTTCCTCTACAACTTCCTTAATTTCATGGACTTTGAAGAAGCAAGCTGTTGCTGCTCGATCTAGCATCAAATATGAGTATCAAGCTCTCTCCAACATGATCAGTGAGCTTTTGTGGATGTGCTCTCTACTGCGGGATCTTCATACCCCTATTTGAATATGTCATATTATTTGATACGACAACATCTCAACAACTGCTCTTGCTTGGAATCCTATCTTCCACGCTCGTACCAAACATATTGAGATCGATGCTCATTTCATTCAGGACTGTCTTCCTCACATCCAGACTTTCGACCAAGTTGCTGACACTCTAAAAAAAGCCCTCGTCATGTAACATATAATAAAGATATTAGGATTTTTCCATCTCAATTTAAAATTAGTTATATTTATTTATAATTGATATTTATCCAATAAATCTCAACTTCATAATATATCCAATATATTATAAAAAATAAATCTCTACAACTAATATATCCAATATATTAATTGTTCTACAAATAATAATGATCTAATAATTATTAATTCAATTAATATGTCCAAGATATTTAATTAATATTTATTTATAATTGATATTTATCCAATAAATCTCAACTTCATAATATATCCAATATATTATAAATAATAAATCTCTACAACTAATATATCCAATATATTCATTGTTCTACAAATAATAATTATCTAATAATTATTAATTCAATTAATATGTCCAACATATTTAATTAATATTCTCCATTTAATAATTATTTAACCTTTAAATATGTCTAACATATTATTAGTTGAGTTCTCTCAATAACTATCCAATAATTTTTTGTAATTAATTTATCCAATAAATTAATTTATCCTTTATTAATATTTATCCAAAATATTTAATTAATATATCTAATATATTAATTAGTTAAACTTATCCATTAAATTTAATACTCTTATTAATTATGTCAAACATAATTAATTTGTGAATTTGAACTCTTCAAATTCATTCTCTAATAAAACAGTGTACCAACAATTGAGCTAGCCTGAGGACCGGTGGACCTATAGATTGAAAACTACAACGACTTGTGAACCTATCCCTGCTTGTTAACATCAGACTTATTCCACTAAAGGCATGTGCTAAACTCTCTCGCTATAGGACAAGTTAACGTCCACAGATATGATCGGTCATCTGTCATATGATCCTTCATGAGCTTGTTCGTAATTCACAGCTGGGACAAGAAATCTGTTCTACCCATGTAATTACATTTTTCTCCTTAAGCGCCATTGATTTCTCTAATGATCAAGCTGTTTATAGTCACATTATAAACCAATGTTCTCTCGGCCTAATGAGAGGCGGGTACCCTTTGTTCAAGTTCTAGAATCAGTTCTTGAGAGAACAACTCTAAATTTTCCACAATATTAGGGAAGAAGTGAATTTCTTCTTGTGATATTGTGTTCCCAGCCACTAACTATGACAATCCCGAACGTGGGAGGATTATTAACTCAATGTTGTTTGACTGATCTCACCCATGCACATCAATTGACGCTTTCATAAAGCAGAAGTTCGCAACCCACTCAAGATTAAGATCACATCGACATACGATCATCCTTAGCGAAGTAGTTGATACGAGTCTATAACAGAATTACTAACTTGATCATAAAACTTCTGGTCCAGTCATATGCAAATACTCCTTTTTACATAGGTGACCCCACTCACGTGTCTACACATGAACAACTAGGATCAGGTTGTTTGCAACAATTGCAAAGCGGCCCGCACCGATAGGTTATAAACTTGAAACTAGATTCACTTGTATGTCCACATACTTGTCTAAGTTTTCATATTAATAACTAAGAGTTTAGTGACATTAATCCAATTAATGTGATAAGGTTGAATGACATTTGAATATTAAATACGCAAATTTAGTTAAAAAACTTTTATTAATAACTTAAAATGACATTAAATGTCTAACATTAAATACTCGTTCTTAAATATACAAACTACTAGGCCTTTAGGGCACAACCCCCAACAATCTCCCAGTTGCACTAAAGTCCTAGGAAGACTATTTCATGTTTCGCCAAAACACCAAGTCCCACACTTGCTCTATACTACAGAAGATGCCTCATGTAGACCCATACTTCTTAGGTGACCCTTGGACACTTTAGTCGGGAGAGCTTTTGTAAAAGGATCAGCAACATTGACAGCCATATCAATTTTGGTGACAACGACTCCGCCCCTATGCATCATCTCTCTTATGATATGACATTTTCTCTCTATATGCTTCACTCTTTTATGGCTTCTAGCTTCCTTGAAATTAGCTGCACCCTCGTTGTTATCACCGTATAAAAGGATTGACTTATCCATTCTTGAAACCACTTCAAAACGTGCTAGGAAGTTTCTTAACCATACTGCCTTTTTTGCTGCTACACAAGCAGCCACGTAGTCAGCTTCCATGGTGGTGTATACAATGCATCCTTGCTTGATGCTTCTCCAAATTATAGCTGCGCCATTAAGGGTGAACACTGATCCTGATGTGGATCTCCTAGAGTTCTTATCAGTTTGAAAATCAGAGTTTGTGTACCCAGTAAGGATTAAATCCTTAGGACCATACAAAAGCATATAATTTCTCGTTCTCCTAAGATACTTGTGTATATTCTTAACGACTGTCCAATGATCTAATCCTGGATTTGATTGATATCTACTGACAAAGCCTATTGAGTAGCATATATCAGGTCTTGTACACAACATAACATATATCAAACTTCCTACTACAAATGCATAGGGTATCCGTCTAATTTCCTAAAACCTCTTAAGGTGTCTTACGACTGTTTTCCTTAGACAATGATATTCCATATCTAAAGGATAATTGTCCCCTTTTAGAATCTTTCATCGTCCGACCAACATCTTGTCAATATACGATACTTGAGACAAGGCTAACATTCTCTAGGATCGATCCCTTATAATATGGGTCCCAAGAACGTACGAAGTTTCACCCAAATCCTTCATTTGAAATTGGTTAGCTAACCATTACTTGATTTAAGTCAACATTCTTACATCATTTCCAATGAGTAAGATGTAATCTACATATAACAATATAAATGCTACTTTATTGTTAATGATTTTCTGATGTAATCTACATATAACAATATAAATGCTACTTTATTGTTAATGATTTTCTTGTAAACACAAGGTTCACCAACGTTCTACTCAAAGCCATAAGATTAGATCACATCGTTGAATCTTTTATTCCAAGACCTGAACGTTTGTTCAATCCATAAATGAATTTAACAAGCTTGCAAACCTTTTGCTCTTGTCCCTTGGAAATAAACTCTTCTGGTTGGTTCATGTAGATCTCCTCTTCAAGATTATCATTCAAAAATGCAGTATTGACATTCATTTTCTATATCTCATAGTCATAATATGAGGCAATTGTTAAGAGGATCCTAATAGACTTTAACATAGCAAAAGGTGAGAAGGTTTCTTCATAATCTACTCCTTTTCTTTGAGTGAAGTCCTTTGCTACAAGTCTAGCCTTGAAGTTTTGCACCTTCCCATTTACACCCTTTATCTCTTGTAGATTCATTTGCACCCAATATGCCTAATATCCATTGGGTGCATCTACAAGTAACTAGAATGAATTTGAGTACATGGACTATTTCAAGTTCATGACTTTTATCCATTCTTCCCGATCATTATCCACCATTGCCTTTCCAAAAGACAGAGGATCTTCAACATTATCTTGGATAACGTTTGGTGTCTCCAAGACACCTATATAGGAAATCCAATTTTTTCTAATCCTCCCAATGCGTCGAGGTAGACGACTTTCCTGACTGAGCGGGATTTGACCATCAAATCCCAAGGATTCATCAATTATCCTAGCTGATGTGTTTCCACCATTCAATGCAATGAGCTATCAACAACCCTTGTTGACCCTCCTGCAACAACTCTTGTTGACCCTCCTACAACAACTCTTGTTGTAGGAATCATAGCGATATTGGAATTTAATTCTTTCAATACCACTGTCGATCGAGGTTTGTGGTCTCTAACATAATCACATTCTAAGAATGTTGCGTTTGTCGACACAAACCATATGAGCTATAAAAATAACCCCCTCTCGTTTCCTTGGGGTAGCTCACAAATAGGCATAGTTTTAAACGTGGTTCTTACTTGTTTGGTTTTGTAGTCAACACATAGGCCGAACTTTCCCAAATCCTGAAGTGGCGTAAACTACCTTTACGTTCTTTCCATAACTCATAGGGTGTCTCTAAGACATTCTTTGATGGAATCATGTTCAAAATATTTAATGCAGTTGAGTAAAGCTCATCATTGACCAAACCATTTCTAAAATGGTTATATTTCTCCTTTGTGCAACTCCATTTTGTTAAGGGGTTCAAGGGGCTGAGAGTTGAGATATTATCCCATGTTCTACCAAGTAGTTTTGGAATTTCAAGTCCATATACTCTCAACCACTGTCCAATCATAGTATTTTAATCCTTTTATCTAATTGGTTCTCAACCTCTGTTTTAAACTCCTTGAACTTTTCAAGGGTTTCTTATTTATGCTGCATTAAATATCCATATGTTGAGTAATCATCCATAAAGGATACAAAGTACTCATACAATCCCAGAGCTTTAATATTCATCAGACCACAAAAGTTTGAATGTATAGTTCTAAGGGTTGTTTGGCTCTAGCTCTCTTAGTTGTAAAAGGGTCTCTTGGTCATCTGACCTTCTATGCAAGATTCACATATAGGTAAAGTGTTCATCTCTAACCCAGTTAGAAAACCACTTCTTACTAACCTTTCAATCCTATTAAAATTTATGTGACCCAACCTTAGATGTCAAATATATGTTTTGGATTCAGGAGAAATTCTTTGTCGTTTGTTTGTTCTACTAGTTGCTGTTTTAAATAGTTCAGTATTTAAAAGTGACTTACAAACCCTAGGTTTAAGCATATACAAGTTATTTTCGTTAATTTCCGAACAAAGCTCCAAGTCATTCTTTGAAATAGAAACTAAATTTCCATTAAAATTCACAAAATGAAATCGTTCTACAAGGCAAGAAACTAGGAACCAACAACACATTCTCTAATACTAAAGAAGAATTGCTGAAAAATAACTTGACACTTCCAACAGTAGTAGACACTTCCAACAAAAGTAGATGTGACAACTTCACCAGTTCCCACCTTCAAGGTTATCTGCCCAGGTTCTAGCTGCTCTCAAGTGTCACTTCCCTAAAATGAAGAACACAAATGTTCAGTGCCTCCCGAATCAACAATCTAGGGCTTGGAAGATTCTCCCACTATACACGACTCAAGTATAGGTAGATCCAATTTACCTAACTTATATTCTTCTTCATTTCATTGTACTTAGGAACAATTCCTTTTCGAATGGCGAAGCTTGTGGCAATGGAAACATTTTCCATCATTCTTGGTCTTGACTTTTTTTTTTTTGATGCATTCCCTCTATTCAAACTTCTCTTTATAATATAGCCTTTGAGGTTCGACCTCCAAGCTTTGTTCTTGAACTCCAAGCTCCTGAACTGAACTTCCATTTCTAGAATAAAATTTTCATTCATGAACTTGTCTATTATAACTTTATTCATTTATGCAGTACCGAAGCACGTTATCATCTAAGGAACATTCTCCTTAATTGACGTTCCCGCCTTCTCTTTCGCATTATGAATTTCTATCCGAGGCACCATGCTTTTTTTGACTCAAAGACTACCCAAACATCCAATGTAGGGATTCCATTTCGTCATAAGTTGCCACGATGCTCTTAGGCTTCTTGGCCGAGACGTCCGAGACGTACGCCAACATATAGACCTAGCCTATTCATTGACAACATGCCAATAATAATGCATCTGGTGAACATAAGCTATGGGTTCTTGATGACCATCTTCCATTAGAACAAGCTTCTTATCGTCAACGACAAGAATTGTGTTGATATTGTTTTTCCATGTAGTTTAGATTTTTCTTCGTATAAATTGTCAGTAGAAAATATCGAGACTTAGACTTGTTGCTAGATTATAAGAAAAAAAACAATTCAATTTTATTGCCATTTAAAAAACGTCATTCATGGTTTTAGCATAAAAATGATTTTAAAACTTTTCAAGTTAAAATCTAGAAAACCCTACTATTGATAATTATCAATGTCATGGGGCAACTTAAAAGGTTTAGAGCAAGTGTCGTCGTAGGATAGGTTTGTTGCTCCTCCCTACCGTGAGACTTTCTCAACCGAAAAGTCAATACTAGGATAACTCTTATCCCTATGGTTTCAGTTACCATTTTTTGATATAGGACTTGGCTAAACTCTTTAACCAATCCCTTAATAGTGTAACAATCAATTCGCAACTGTTAATCTCTCTCAGTAAGTTTTGTCGTAGGATGGGTTAGCTACCGATTGAAATCACAATCCTATCCCTTTTGGGAAACTTGCCCTGATATTGACTCGAGAGAAGACATACTGTAGGGGGTCGACTCAAAACTACCGACATGTAGCCCCATTAGGATCTCACGATGCAGTTTTTGATGGAGATCGTAGGATCAGTTGACACCGATCATTCTCCCACTATCTATTTTGAAATAGGGTTCCCTCTCACTTAGATGAACTAGCCTAAACTCGTTCATCCAAGTCCCAATCTTTTAACTATGTTGGTTAGATTGATTTTAATGTGAATTATCAAGTTTTTAAACTAAAAAAAACTTAATCACATTATTTTAGCCTACACAAAGTGATCTATAAATCATGGCTGTTTCAACCCTCTAGTCACGTTCCCAGTTTGAGGTGCTCTATAAACCGTCATCTTAAGTACCACCTCCTTGTAGTGGTATGGTGGATGAGTATATGGGAAAGGTGGTATGGTGGCTAGGTTAGAATTTAGCATAGAATAATTTTTGGAAATTTAATTGCTCCGCCTCCTTGCCGTTGTCTGAACAGTTCTGACGCGATCTGTCAAAAAAATATGATTTAAAAAAAAAAAGAAAAATATTTTTCTAAAACAAAATAAAAAAAACATCCACCAATAAAAATATTTCAAAAAACAACAATCACCTTTTTAGCCATAGCTCTGATACCAGTTGTCGGGAATTGTAAGGTAGGTGCATGCATTTAAACGCGGCGAAAACGTGTGAATAATAAAAATTTCACATTAGTTAATCTAATTATTTAACTTCAGATTAATCCAATTGATCTACATGCAATTTACTCTACGTGTTTGACATGTTGTAAATAAAAAACTCACCTTGGTTAACGACTTTGATCAACTCTGGCGGGTATTTATGCGAGGGAGGATCATAATCAATTTCGTGAACCTGCTGAGTAGGATCACGATCAATCCCCAGACCTTCTTGATTAATCTCCTCCAATCTTCCAAGCTATATCTTTTATACTGCACTGAGTGCTTGGTGGGAAGCTTTTTAGAGAATGGAGCTTGGAAGTATTTTTCAGTAAAAAGAGAACTCTTGGAGAGAGGTTTCTCTGTTTAAGAATTTGGTTACTCTAAATTGAATAGGAAGAGAATGAAGACCTCCCATGGCTTCTATTTATAGTAGAAAAAGTGAATCTTTAAATTAGAAAAATATAATATCTTTTAATATGCAATAATAAAAGATATTAAAAAAAAATCAAAGATTTTCCCAACCCAATTTAAAATTAGTTTTATTTATTTTTAATTGATATTTATCTAACAAATATCAACTCTATAATATATTTATCATAAATTAAGCTCTACAACTAATATATCCAATATATTAATTTTTCAACAAATAATAATTATATAATAATAATTAATTCAATTAATATGTCCAACATATTTAATTAATATTCTCCATTTAATAATTATCCAATAATTTTCTATCTAATAATTATTTAAATTTTAAATATGTCCAACATATTATTAGATGAGTTTTCAATAATTATCCAATAAATTAATTTATCCTTTATTAATATTTATCCAAAATATTTAATTAATATATCCAATATATTAATTAGTTAAGCTTATCCATTAAACTTAACACTCCTATTAATTATGTCTAACATAATGAATTTGTGAATTTAAACTCTTAAATTCATTGTATCAAAAAAATAGTGTACCAGAAATTGAGCTAGCGCGGGGACCGGTGGACCTATAGATTGGAAGCTACAACGACTTGGGATCCAATACCTGCTCGTTAACATTAGAATTATTCTACTAAAGGCCTGTGGTGAACTCTCTTGCACTATAGGACAAGTTAACGTCCAGAGATATAATCGGTCATCTGTCATATGATTCTTCACGAGTTTGTTCGTAATTCACAGCTCGGAGAAGAAATCTGTTCTACCCCTGTGATTACATCTTTCTCCTTAAGCGCCACTGATTCCTCTAATGAACAAGCTGTTTATAGTCACATTATAAACCAATGTCCTCTCGGGCCAATGAGAGGCCGTTACCGTTTGTTCAAGACATAGAATAAGTGCTTAAGGGAAGTACTCTACATCTTCCACAATATTTAGGAAGGCTTGAATTCCTTCTTGTGACATTGTGTTCCCAGGCACTCACTACGAGAATCTCCAACGTGGGAGGCTTATTGACCTAGTGTGTTGTTTAACTAGTCTCACCCATGTACATCAAATGACGCTTTCATAAAGCAGGAGGTTGGAGCCCACTCAAGATTAAGATCACATCGGCATACCGTCATTCTTAGAGAAGTAGTTGATACGAGTCTATGACGAAATTACTAGCTTGATCATAAAACATCTGGTCTAGTCATATGCAAAAACTTCTTTTTGTGTAGGCGCCCCCACTTACATGTCTCCCCATGAACAACCAGGATCAGGTTGTTTGCAACTGTTGCAAAGCGGGCCGCACCCACAGTGTTGCCAAAACTTAGGCACCATAGCCTTAGTCCATATATTGTAGACAATTTAGGTTATAAACTTGGAACTAGATCCACTTGTATGTCTCACATACTTATCCAAGTGTTCATATTAATAACCAAGGGTTTATCGACATTAATCCAATTAATGTGACCAGGTTGAATGACTTTTGAATATTAAATATGCAAATTTATAAAAAAAACTTGTATTAACAACTGAAATGACATTAAATGTCTAACATTAAATGCTTGTTCTTAAATATACAAACTACTAGGCCTTTAGGGCACAACTCCCAACAGAAGAGCCTCACGATAGGTATGAGTATTTGACCTATTAGTCCACGACACTTACTCTAAATCTTTGTAGTTGTACCATGTCATTAATTACCAATTGTAGGGTTTCCTGTGGTTTGAAGTACTTGAGAAGTTTTAAAAATCAATTTTTAGGCCAAAACCATGAATGTCGTTTTTAAATGGCAATCAAAATGAAAATTTCTTTTAACTTAAAATTATACCACATGCCATAATCCCTAATTTCAATAGTGTCAATTGACAAATGAACTAAAAAGAACTACATAACAAGGAAAAACAAAATCAACATAATTCTTGTCATTGACCGACAAGAAACTTATCCTAATGGAGGATGGTCCTCGAAAACTTGTATTCTATGCAACGCAAAATGTTCGCGAGATTTAGTTTTTTACATGGTGTCAATGAAAATATTGAGTCTATATGTTGGCGTACATCTCAGACGTCTCAACCAAGAAGCCTAAGAGCATGGTCACAACTTATGACAAAATGAAGTCCATAAAATAGATGTTTGGGTAGTCATTGAGTCAAAGAAAGTGTGGAAGTTTGGACGAAATTGATAATGCGAAAGAAATGACGGAGACGTCGTTAGGGATAATGTTCCCTAGATGATAATGTTAGCATTTTTTCCTTATAGACCCAATAGTTTGTATTTAATGAACGCATTTAATCTTAGACATTGATTGTTATTTTCAGTTATTAATAAAACTTATTATTTTCTATAAATTGTGTATTTAATATACGAACGACATTCAGTCTTATCGCATTAATTAGATTACTATCTATGTACCCTTGGTTATTTAGATGAACACTTGGACAAGTATGTGAGACATATAAGTGGATCTAGTTTCAAGGTTATAACTTAAATCATCTACAATATATGGGCTAAGACTAGGGTGCCTAAGTCCTAGTAACACTATTGGTGCAACCCACTTTGCAAACTTTGCAAACGTCTTCATTCTGGTTGTTCATATGGAGACATGTGAGTGGGGACGCCAATGCGAAAATGAGTTTTTGCATTAGAAAAAACCATAAGTTTTATTATCAAGTTATTAATTCTGTTATAGACTCGCATCAACTATTTCACTAAGAATGATCATGTGTTGATGTGATCTTAACCCTAATTGGGTTACGAACTCCTACATTATGAAATCGTCTTTTAATGTGCATGGGTGAGACCAATCATTCAACACTAGGTCAATAAGCCTCCCATGTTGGAGATTTTTGTTGTGAGTAGCTGGGAACGCAACGTCACAGAAATGAACTCACGTCTTTTCTAATATTGAGAAAGAAGTAGATTTTTTTAAGAAATGATTCCGGGGCCCGAGAGGACATTTATTTATAGTGTGACTATAAACAACAACTTGTTTATTAGAGGAATCAGTGTCGTTTAAGAAAATGGTAATCATAGGAGTAATGAACATTTTGACCTAACTGTGTATTACGAACAAACTCGTGAAGGATCATATCACAGATGATCAATATACCCGTGGATGCTAACCTATTCTATAGTGCAAAAGAGTTTAGTACAAACCTTTAGTGGAATAAGCCTGATGTTAACGAAGAAGGATTAGATCTCAAGTCGTTGTAGCTTTCAACCTATTGGTCCACCGGTCCCTAAGCTACCTTAACTGCTGGTACACTATTTCATTGGAGAAAGAATTTGAAGAGTTCAAATTTGTGGATTAATTATGTAGGACATAATTAATATGAGTATTACATTTAATGGTTAAACTTAATTAATTAATATATTGAACATATTAATTTTATATTTGTTGGTTAAATATTATTGAGGAAATATTAATGTATTGGATAAATAATAATGGGATGATATTTAGTTCTTAATTGTAAATATGTTGGACATATTGGGTTGATAATTATTGGATAATTATTATTAACTTTGATCATTATAATTAATAATATGTTAAACTTATTTATTTAATAATGATTGGATAATTAGTAAATGGAGAGTATTAGTTAATATGTTGAACATATTAATTGAATTAATAATTATTGGATAATTATTAATGTAGAGAATTAATATATTGGACGTATTAATTAAAGAGATTTATTTATTTAACAATATATTGGATATATAATGGTTTTGGAATTTATTGGATAAATATCAAATAAAATAAATAAAAGAATATATGCGATATATTGTAGGATTTGAAAATCCTTCCCCCATAAAAGGAGGATACAAATTTTGTCCACCCATATGAGAGGGAAGGGATCTTCGAAATCCATATTTAAATGAAGAAGGTGATAACTCCCCATTTAGAGAGTTATTTAGCTTATTTTTTCTTAGATTTCATGTACTTTAGAAGTTAATATTATAAGAATTACATGATTTTATATGGAAAAGAGGCTAAATACATTATTTTGTCAATTTAGACATGTTATATATGAAATATGTTGAAATTGAACATTTAAAGCATGTTTTCAAATGTTTCTCGCATATTATTGCTTAGAACTCATCATATTTGTGAGCATTCATGATTAGTACAGAAAATGGAAGCTAAAGGCAGTGATTCGCAATGTTGGCCGCATTCAACCAAGATCAATATTAAATATGCAAAAAATTAGATAAATAAAGTTGGACTGATTCATAGGGTGATGAAGGGCCAAGGGTCGTTGTTGCTTGCCCAAAAAAGAACACGTTGACAACAAGTCAAAAACCACTCAAATTTAGCATTCCACAACCATGGAAATGGCATAGTGAGAAGAAAACAAGGATTTTTTTTGTCCTATAAAAGGGATCTTCAACCAGCAAACAAGGATTTACATAGTATGCATTCACTATGTAAAGGTTACAGTCGTACTTTTTTGGTCAATGTCTTATCCATTCTGATTGCTTAGTGTTAAATAGAGTATTGTATGCATTCATTGTGTGAACTGTCTAGTTTTACTATTTGGGTCAACGTCCTCCACATTTTGAATGTTGACAACATTCTTTCTGTTAAGTAGTTGCATGTTTAATTTAATAATGAGATAACCAAGTTACTAGTTAAGACAAGAAAGATGTTATAATTACAAAGTAAGTTAATTAACAAGGGATGACAAGCCATCCACTTTTTGTTTGCTGTTCACTTTGCTTCAGGAGAAGAAGGTGAATAGACGATCCTTGTTATTGTTATTATGTCACTGTTCACTAATGAATGCATACCACATCATTAATACGACCAACATTAAGAGATAATGTGCTTGTAGAGAAGACATTGATGTGCAGCATAAACTTAGCTTCTAACATGCCACTTGTCTTAGTTAATGATCATTGTATTCTTATTATTAATGTACTGAATGTACTTCACACCATTTTAATTTGTTATGCATGTTTCAATATAGTCAGTATTGCTCTTGATGTTGTTTGACTGAAGACAATACTTGCTGCATTGAAAATGCATTTCGCACTTGCACTTCAAATTATTTCTCCCCAACTTTTGTTTGTTTACCTGCCCAATTCAGAATATGATGTTACTAAAAGAATCAGTCTTTGAGAAAATGACTTAGATTTTATTACTTGATACAATTGACAGCATAACGTGCATGTGATGTTTAGAACATATCCAATGTGAACCGCATCCTAAATAGATCAGCGTTGCTCCGACGTTCCCATCAAGTTTTGGCACCATTTTCGGTGACTGATTTAGATTTTAGTTATTTTATATTCTATTTTTGAAGGGTTAGCCGAATCAATCATTTTGTGCAGATGCATGAGCGAACGTTTTAGAACTCTTTTCTAATTTGATCTTGAAGTTGAGAGAACATAACTTCGTAGACGTCAACAGAAGTGAGGGAATAAAAGAATCATAATGGCTCAACAAGGAGGTAACAAATACCTAATTTGCCGAATGCGCCTAACATTGACAATGTTAACCGCAATGCAAATGTTGAACCCAATTCAATAGTGGATGGTGGGATAAGGCTATTAGGGTTACATACCTTATAGCAATGCTTTAACCCCATGCATTTTAAGGCCAGAGATTAGAGCATGATCTTTTGAGTTGAAGTCTGTGATATTTCAAATGTTACAAACCATTGGTTAATTCCATGGCTTTTGAATCTGAAGACCCACATTAACACTTGAGATCATTTCTTAAGGTTAATGATTCATTTAAATACCTGATGTAACACAAGATGACTTGAGGCTTACATTGTTTACTTATTCCATAAGGAACCGTGTTAAAGTTTGGTGGATACTTTATGGCTTCTAGCACTCACACATCTTACTAGACACTAATTGAGAAATTTATTACGAAATACTATCCTCCTACAACGAATGTAGAAGTGAGAAATGAAATCATAGGATTTAAGCAGTATGAGGATGAAACGGTTGGTGAAGTATAAGAGACATTTAAGAAGCTTTTTAGAAAATGTTCTAACCATGGTCTACATTATTTGATTCAAATGGAACATTTTCAATGGGTTAGAACCAGCTACTAGAGTGATGCTAGACGCATCCGCGAATGGTTCTTTACTTAGGAAGACTTATAATGAAGCCTATAATATTTTAGAAACTGTATCTATGGATAATTGGCAATGGACCAAATCCTACAAGATTGTAGCCAAGAAAAGTGAAAGAGCTTACTCCGATGCACTTACTATTCAAGCGCAAATGGCAACAATGTTCAATGCTATGAAGAATATTCAATTGCAAACATCACAATTGCTTAGTGCATCGACAATTAGTTAATCACAAGATCAGGAAAGCTGTGAATTTTCTGGGGAGCTTGAAAAATGTTGTAGTTGTCCTAATAATCCAATTTTTGTCATGTATATAGGAGCTGGACATCCTTTTAAACCACCTTTAAATTTTTATTCTTATCCGAGCAATTATACACTTGGAGGGAGGAATCATCCTGGTTTCTCTTGGTTTCAGCTATGGGGTGTAATTAGCAATCTACAGTCTCAACCAAAAGTAAAAAATTCTTCCAACTATGGAAACCATGATCAAAGATATGGGAGTCAACAAAATTTCCACATTCAGAACATTAAAAAATCTAACTCCAACAGCAAGTTCGTGGAATATTGCTGGAAACCATGTTCAAAGAATATATCATCAAAGACTGATGCAACTATCAATAATCAACAAACCATGATGAGAAATTTAGAGTTGCAAGTTGGGCAACTAGCATCAGAAATGAAGACCAGACCCTTAATAAAACTTTCTTCGGGCACTGAGCATACAAAGAGGGAAGGAAAAGAGCAAGTTCAATCTATTGAACTTCGAAGTAGGAAATTTGTGATGGTGGATTTATAGGATAAGCAGTTGAAAGATTATGGGAGATGCCAATGCGGAGGGCATCAATAGTACAACAAATGCTATAGACAAAATTATGGGAGATCTAGCTATAGATGATGGGAATGTAGCAAGATTCAAGCCCATTTCCACAGAATTTAACCAAGGATAAAGAGAAGGAAGAGCAAACACATGTGTTTACTCCAACTTCTCCACCTTATCCTCGAAGGTTGAATAAGAAGAAACGAGATGAGAAGCAATTTGAGAAGTTCTTAGATATTCTTAATGAAATTCACATCAATATTCCATTGATGAATGCATTGAGGCAAATGCATAATTACACAAAATTCTTGAAAGATATTGTTTTGAAAAAAAAGAGAGTAAATTTAAAGAATTCAAAATTGTTTCGTTGTCTAAAGAGTGTAGTACAATTGTTAAAAGCAAAATCCCGAGAAAGGAAGGAGATTCCGGAGCTTTTACCATTCTAGTTCCAATTGGAGGTAAACCTCTAGGAAGATCTTTATGTGATCATGGAGCCAGTATTAACCTAATGTCCGTGTTCATTTATAAGATATTTGACATTGGTGAAGCTAGACCCACAATGATTACACTCCAACTCGAGGATAGATCTGTTAAATATCCTGAAGAAAAAATTGAAGACATTCTAATACAAGTAGATAAGTTCATATTTCTTACCGACTTTATTATCTTAGATTATGAGGCTGATGAAGATGTCCCCATCATTCTAGGACGTCCATTTTTTAAAATACAAAGAATCTTTAGTACATGTTTATGAAGGCACTATCACTATGAGAATGAATAATCAGTAGGTCCAGTTTAATATTTTTAATTTGTTAATACCATGCTGAGTTTGAGAATTGTTCGATGTTGAGCTTGATAGAAGAAAAAGTTGAAGAAGACATGGACGAGAAAATGACTGAATAATCTTTGCATTGTGATTATGCAAAAGCATCGTCCACCACAATTAAAGAGGAGAAGGCAGAAGAATGTAATATGCTTTCTAGTTTTAGTTGTTTTGATGCATTGAGTTTAGGAGTGAGGAAAAGTCCTCAAATGAAGCCATCAATTTTAGAACCACCTTTTATCGAGTTAAAACCACTCCTTGAACATTTAAAGTATTCTTACTTGGGTGAAAAAGAGACTCTTCTAATTATCATCTCATCAGCTTCATAGCTTGGGAAAGAGAAGTTGTTACTAGACCTATTGCAAGAACTCAAGAAAGCGATTCGATGGACGCTTACGAATATTGAAGGCATTAACCCATATTTTTGCATGCATAAAATTAATATGGAACAAGGAGTAGGAAGGTTAGTTGAACAATAAAGGAGACTCAATCCTGCAACGAAAGAAGTTGTAAAGAAGGAAGTTATCAAGTGGTTAGACGTGGGAGTCATCTATCCAATTGCAAACCACAGTTGGGTTAGTCTTGTCCAATGCATACCAAAGAAAGGTGGCATGATGGTTGTTCATAATGAAAAAATGAATTTATCCCGACTAGAAGAGTTACTAGATGGTGAGTTTATATGGATTATAAAAAATTGAACAAAGCCACTGTTATAACCAAAAATATCCCGAAAGACTCGGAAGAGATCGGGACCCGCACGAAGGACAAGGAAGCCATAGGCGAACCCCTAGGGTCGGCCAAATGGAGACCTCGACCCCCAAGGGGTCGGCCAAAGTCATTGCCGACTCCCCGGGGGTCGGCCAAAGCTCCCGCCGACCCCCCGGGGGGCGGCCAAAGTCATTGCCGACTCCCCGAGGGTCGGCCAAAGTCATTGGCGACTCCCCAGGGGTCGGCCAAAGCTCCCGCCGACCCCCCGGGGGTCGGCCAAAGTCATTGCCGACCCACCGGAGGTCGGCCAAAGTTATTGCCGACCCACCGGGGGTCGG
>JBBMEG010000003.1:4470002-4536702 GCA_037832605.1 Cyclanthera cordifolia
TTTTTTTTTATTCAAGTTTTGATACTTTTAATGTCGGTCACAAATAATGACGTATTATAATAAAGCCAAAAGTTTAAATGAAAAATATGCCCCACATGAATACGACGTGGTGACCAATAAAAATCTGTTTTTTAAAAATTAAAAAGGTAGTTTTTAATGTCGAGCACTTAAAACCGTCACCAAAAGTCTTTAGTGTCACACATAAATAACCGATACCAAAAGTGACCGTCACTAAATGTGTCTTTAATGACACCGGTATTAATGATGACATATGCCCGTCACTAAAAGTCTGGTTTCTACTAGTGAGATCATATCGACTCTGGTTGATGCTCTTGAATCCATGACTCATTCTTTATATTGAACTACCTATCGATAGATAGATCATATGAACTTCTATTGATGCATAACCATCTATGAGATTTGTAACTTCTTTTTGTTCTTTTTTATATTATGGGATTTCCTTTTCTTTCTTATGACACAAAAATTATATTTAATATGCCACTCTTTCGTACCATCGAAATGTTTTTTTAATATTTTGCCCATTACATTTATAATTTTTAACAAATAAGGTTTTTGACTCTTTTAAACTCTAGTTTTATAGAGACCTTATGACATTTAAAATAAATTCTATAGTCAATAAATCTCTACCATATTTTAAGGTTGACTTAACCTCTTTATATATATATCTATTGGTGATTGAATTTTTAAGAATCATAAGATTGGTTATTTGAGTCAAGTTTCTGTTTAAAATTAGTTAAGTTAGTACATATTCTGGTAAAATTATACATGAGTTTCACTTTTGCCCAAATTAAGATGTAGTCATAATGTCACTAATGCACCTAAGCACATTATCATATTGATGCAAAATGATAGTTGTGTTGTACACAATGAGTTTTCTTGGTTATTTCAAAATTAGATAAAGTAACAAGAAACTTACCTAGAGCACGAGCTTCTTTCTCAACCTTCTGTTGGATGTCTAAGAATCGTCAAATATTGCTTTTGTTTCTCTCAATTCAACAACGAGAGCTCTCATCTTCCTTTTTCAAACCTTGAAGTCTCCTCTCTCATTGAATAACTTAACCTCAAACTTGACATTGAAAGTATCAGAATGGCCTTATTGCATAAAGACTCTTGTCCCAGCAATCAAGACCTCAAACGTACGTTGTCAATGGAAATCAAGAGAACCAAAATCATGATCTATAATGATGAATAGTTAGAACAAAGCTTACATCCACTTTTAGAACAAGAATGAGAGTTATTTCATCAAGATCATAACCTCACCATGAAAGATGAGTTCAAAGGGAAGAGGTCTTATTGAAGAGAACAAGCGTGAGTGCCTAACCTTGGTAACAAAGTGAGTGAGCTAACCACAATTGGTTAATATAGCCAACTAAGCCAACTAAAAGAGTTACAATAGATACATCATATTACAAATTTTGAAAAATTCTCAATTATTTCCAAATATTTGTTAGATTATATTTATTTAACTCTTGCCTTTAACCAGTCAATTCAATTACACCCCTGCATTCTTAACTCATTTATTCTCTAAACTTGGTTACAAAGTAGGTAGGGTTTGCATTGGTAGCTTCCATGACTTTCAATCCCTCACTCTAACAACTTTGTAGATCAAATTTCTTTTTTTTTCGTTGCAAAGAAATGATAAACTTAACGAATTCGAAGAAAAATCTTACCCTTTGTTGTGAATATAAACAAACCAATGCCTCGAAGCTTCACTAATAACCAAAGACATTAGCCCGAAATGTTCCTAACAGCCATCTAGATAACAAACTTCGATTATCTACAACCAAAGTTCAAACAAACTCATTCATATAACCTAGGTACTAACCACCTAGGCCCTATCTAAGAGTTTGTATTTCTCCATTCATCTATCCTACTGTACATTCATATAAATAGATACTTACTTGTAAATACAGATATACATCCGATAGGAAAATGTATATAGAATGCAAAGAAAGAAAAACGGAAAATAGAAGTGACTAACCCGTGGATGTAGGCTCTTTTAGGCTGAACCACGTAAATCTTGTTATCTTCTCTTCCTCATCTCTCAATCACATAAGTTTACAGAATACGCATATCAAAGAAAGAAGTTGTATGAGTTATGAGGCAATTTAAAAGAACCAAGACAGAAGACAAGTAATTAAAAAAAGGAGTTACCTTTACAAAGGACGGCCATATCTTCGTCTCCTTAGCCAAGAATTGCAAAAACAACTCTAGGTAAAGTGACGACTACACAAAGAAGTGTAATCGTAACCTAAAGAAGCTTCATTAAAGAGGAAGCAACGATCCAAGTACTCACAACTTGGATCGTCACTATCTTTAATGAAAAACTTCATACATAGAGAAGTTTTAACAAAGAACAGAGAAAGATCGAAGGAACAATCAACAAAGATCAGAGAAAAGTTCAAACAGAGAAGATTCAGAGGTTCAGCCATCTCTGAGCGAGGCAAAAATGAGTCAAATGACTCAACTCGCTCGGAAACGGGCTCTTATAGCCAACAGTCAGTGGAGAAACACGTGTAGGACATGCCAAGCTGATCGACAGGTTACTCAGTGTGTGGCAACATCACAGCCACACACTTAGCAACATTCATGATGAATTACAGTCGCAAGATCAAGAACCGGTCCAACAACAAGCACCTAAATCGGCTCACAAGTCCGTGGACCAATTGAGTCAAGGACAAAGATAAGTGGGCTCTTACCTTGACTTAAATGCTTTTATAACTTTTGGGCCCATATTCTAAGTAGCCCAAATATCATTGGACTGCTTAGCAAAAAAGACTTCGAAGCCCACTTTTAATTGAATTTACAAATAGGCCTTCACTCATTCACTAATTTTTTCACACCCTTTTAAATAAATAAATGAAATTGTTTGTCAATTGACACCAAGAGTTCCCCCAAACACTTCAATATAGGAGAACGATATTAAAATCTCGCATAATTGAAGTCGTTCAGGGAAACTCTAGGAGGCAAGTGACAATCTAGTAAACAAAAACTCAACTTGTTTTTCTTTGTTTTCCACAAATGGCACAATGCATAAAACTAGGTCTTTGTATTTGCTATTTATAGACCAATTGGTGAGCTTTAATTTTGGGGAAGCTTCATTGTTCATTCATTGAAGAAATTGGTGAAGAATCAAAGGAAGTGAAAGGTGTGCTAAAAAGCAAATTTGAATGAACCTAGACTAATTGTGGGGTTGAATTGGAAAGGTAGCAAAAGAGAATATATTGTATGGACACTTATTCTTGTGGTAATATGCCACATCTTCCATGAATGCATATTTTTCTTTACCTTTTTTTTTTTTTGGTTTATCTAACAGGATCAGTACTTAGATGCAGATGCCACAGAGATTTGAAAATACCAATAATAATTATATTTGATTTCATTGTTCGATGGTATTCTATTTCAATACTAATGTTACATGTTTAATTTTGAAAATTAGTATTTGACTCATTTATTTGCGAGCCTCTCTATTCATGATACATTCTATACGACAATGAATGGACGATTTCTTTTTTTTTATGAGTACAAAGAGGGGATTGATGGAACTCGAATACTTGATCTCATAGATGTTAATATATCACTAATGTTAGCTAAAATATATATGTTTGGTTTGACATTTTCTATTTTAGCTAATTATGAAATAAAGAATAAATCATGATTTGAATATCCCATTTCTCAAATATAATTAAAATTAAAAAAAATACTTTGAAGCTATTTCTAATAACCTTTAGATTTAGTAAAATGGTAGGATTTTCAACATGTGAGCTTCCCTCTGTTCTTGGATGATGGGAATTTATTGATGAACAAAAGCAAATGCTTTAGAAACTAGTGGATTTTTCATGTACACCCAAAAAAAAAAAAAAACCTTTCATGTATTAAACAATTCTAAAAATATTTCCTATATAAAGCAAAAAAGTGGGTTGATACATGTAAAATCACAAAAATGCATGCTGTTGTTTTAATCAATTTAGCTGATAATCTTTAATTAATATGATACTACTCCAACCAATTTATTAAAAAAATAGGTAAAATTAAAAAAAAAAATTAATCAATGAAAATTTATCACACATAAACTATTTTTAATAAATTTATAATTAAAATAGGCCAGAAATTAAGATTTATTATCCTTTAAAGCCTCTAATTTTTGTATATTCCTAACATACTTAAATGTGTCCCAAGTTTCTTTTTTCAAAAGAATGATACGAAATAGAAGTGCATGGTTAGGTTTAGAGAAATTTTTAGTACCGACCCAAAGTTTTAAGTAGGTATATTCATACAGTACCGTATTATTAAAACATGTTATTTATAAATATATATTTCCACATAAATGAGAGTCAAATATCAGAATCCATGACATGTGTTGAATTGATTTACTTTCAAATGAGAAAACAAATACGGCACCAACCCTTTTCGTTAATGAAGCAGTACAATTCTTAAGAAGCAGATTGAAACTACAAATATTAAATTTGGAAGTACATAACTTTTAATATTTCATTTTAACTTTGTATGCATGAGAACCGAATCATCCTCAAACGAAATTCACAGACTTAAATCAAACAGAGAAAAAGATAATTTTGTGGGGCTGTTTTTTTTTTTTTTTTTTTTTTTGTGGATTCGTGGAATGAAAAAGACTGAAGTAGTGACAAGTATATAGATGAGCAAATAGTTCACATTCTTCAAAGCCTTTCATTTGGTACATGAATCAGGCCAGGTTCCTCTTTGTGCTGCCAATATTTGGAAATATTCAAGAGAACAAGTGTAGATTTTTGGTGTATAAATGAAAGACCTGCAATTTGTTTTGGTAACCATAAAAATTTCGATGCCAAGTAAAAGTCAGCTGCCCACTAGAGTTCCCTTCACCACTTCATTCCGACAATTTTCAAATTTTTACAAAATCCCACTGAAGTGATTGGGGAGCTTTGGATTTCTGTTCAGAAACTCATAATATCCCACGTCGATAAGGTGAAAAATTCTCCAAATATTCTTAAGATAAGGTGGACCATTCCTCTCAATGTCAATTGATTTTGTGATGATACTCCCACTTTTTAATAATTTCACAACCTCCTTAATAGAATTCTCAGTCCACTCCTAAACATCTGAGCATCACACAGTTCACCTCTAAAAATCAGAACATCAGATATGGTACCCTTGATTCTTCTTAATTTTCAAATATCGTATTTTTGTTTAAAGTCATGATGGAAAAATTAATAACGTTCTGATAACACATAGCATAAACAAATATTATGCAATGTTCAAGCGTGCAGAGTTATTGCAACAAGTGATAAGTAATACAAGTTACTCCTCAGGTACTGAATGCTTAAGTTCAAGTTCCTAAAGACGAGATTTTTAACAATGATAATTAATAGGGTCATATTAAAGAATCTATGTTGTAGATTTACTTGCAGATTCTTATGATTTTGTGATGGGAAGCAAATTGTTCTTACTTATGTCTAAAGTCTATCTCATACATCATTTGACACAGGATCTAATAAGTTACTTTAATTTTTCCTACACATTAAACACTAGTGTATGATTATCTCTAGCCTTCTCTTAAACTATTAGTAGATGTTGACACAAACTTAATGAACATGCATGCCATAGTTTTCTCACTCTATTCATCTCTCTCAAGAGTGAACAGAATGCAAACACTATGTGGGTGCTCAGTCATGAATAAATGTCAAATTAACTTAACATGCATGCTATATTCCAACATCTCTAAATCATAAATTTTTAAATACAAAAAATACTTCATAATATTATATATATCCTCTCAATGAGAAGATTAGCTCATTCTAACCTAAAAACAAACAGTACTTTAAGTAATGAAAGTATCATCATTTAAAACAGTAAAATTTATGATAGAAAAATAACTATTATGCAGAACAACTGACAAACAACTAAAAGAAACTATTATTAAAGTATAAACAAAAGGGAAGCAATAAGATAATAATAAATATCTTCAAAGGAGTTCTTGCAGAGTCAAAACTAATAGCAGCCAAGCTTCTCAATCATTAGGTTGAAAATATAAGGTTTCAAAACCAATCACTTTACTATATCATTCAACCTTTATTGAAAACCCTTCACTTCTAACTTCTCCTTTTTTTTTTCTTTGACAACAAATTTGAGGATTTATAATGCTAGGTCAAATTTTGATCAATGGTTGGAATTTTGTTCGTCTAGAGTAATTTTACATCCATCTCCCTGCATTTTTGGGCTGTCGGAACATATTATTCGATCTTATCTTTTCCATATTTCTATTTACGTGGGAAGCTTTAATATTCTTTTGTTAAGTTAGGATGTTGTAGCATAATCAATCATTTTCTTTTCTTTCGATTCTTTTGATGTTGTAAATTTTTATGCAACAATAATCCAAATTAGCTCACTCTTACGTAAATGTTTTTTAAGCTAAAAATGGTACATGATTTCACACAATCATGCATCAATTTAATTTATTTTCCTATTCATTAGCTTTTTTGTAAAAGTTTGGATTTCTTGTTAGAAAAAGCTATTTTAATCATGATAAGCTCCTAATTCACGTGTGGTTTTAATGCTAAATTTATGCGATTATAGTCCAAATATCTCTCTTATTAAGAGTTAGCACGTGTATTTCCAAAGGTGTCGATTCAGCCATAATGCTTTAGAAAGGTATCATTAAATAAATACGCATATTAAAACCGCCATCCTCTTTCAAATTAGCAGCTATGGTTGCATTGTCATCTTCCACAACTATCAATATACCACATACACGCAATGATTCCTCTAATAACAATGTTTGTCTCACTAATTCTAGATGCAATGCTTATATATCCAATGACTTAGGTAATTTTTCATTAACTTACCCCTACAATTGTGATGATAATATCATGGTTGTCAATGGTCAAGCGCTACTCGTCACTATCCAAGTTACATGTACTCTCATAACTTCATGTCAGTCTTTTACTTTATCGAAAATTATATGTTTTCCAATTGTGTAAGGAAAATTATTGTAATTTTTATCTTTTATGATGTTTTTGAGATACTCGACAAATAGTCCATTAAGGCTCTTTTTCATGGACAATGCTATAATGCTCTTTATCCTCTATTGAGCCTAACTTCATATTAGTTGAGAATGGTGATAGGGTTCTTGCAATCCGTTTTAAAATCTTATGGGCTTGATTCTAGGTTTCTTACAACAGTGGTCCATTGGAGTTTTCTTGTAATCCATGTAAAAATGATTCAATTGAACACATAAAGGTATTCTATGGTGTGGGAATTTTTTTAGCAACCCTTTAATCGCTTCCAAGCTTATGTTATTGACTCGCCATCTTTTTTTTTTTCGAAATTCATGATTTCATTCCTAAATTTTACGTTTCTAGTTGGAGAAAAAAATTACTAAAATTTTCTCGGTTAGGGTATTCCATGAATCTATTGTATCGGCAGACAATGTGGAGAACCATATTCTAACTTAGTCTCTAATGGAATAAGAAAATGAACTAAGTTTTAAATCGTCTCTCGGCATATTAGGAATTTTGAATGAATCACATGCATTCATAGAGGCATGAAGATATTGCTGAGGTCCTTCCACAACTAATCCGAGGAATTGACCTATTGTGTGAAGCATTTGGAATATAATAGGCTTCAGTTCAAACGCTTTAGCTCTAATATCAAGTCGTTTGGTTACCTTTAAAGTTCTTCCGTATCAGGGTTAGCATAAGTTCGAATGCCTCTTTCCTTGTCATTTGCTATTAAGATATGACTAGCATTTGGCTCTTACAAAACTTGGTTTCCAACTTGTAGGTTTAAGTTATTATCTCTCTTTTACCCTGCATCCTGATTGCCCTCTTTTTAGCTACTTACTCGGGAACTTGCTTTGAGGGAAGACTATCGGCTAGAGCTCAAGAATCTATTTCATTTCCGGCTGTTGTAAAGGGGCCGGGCGAATCGAAGTTCTCTTCCGGTCAACTGTCCACCCAGTCAAGTGCAAAAAACACAGTAGAATCACGCAAGGCACGCAGCTGGTGTGCTCCTGCCCGTAACATTAGCATTATTAAAAATAGGGATGCTCATACCTTGATTAACAGCTGCCATTTTTAGCCTATTTTCACGTAGTTGCTTACAATGTGTCTGCTTTGGCTCTAGATCTTCCGAATATTGGTTCATACACCAATGCTATCTCTAAGTTCTGAACAAATATCTATTTATCCTTGACCGTTTTAGGTAATACTCTAAAAACAATATTTAAACTTAAAAGTAGTATTTTAATCCTCAGCAACGGCACCAAAAACTTGTTGCTTAAAACTGTAATGTAAAAATTAATATAATTTTGATGAGACAAAGCGAAAACAAATCTTAAACAATGTGCAAGCATAAACAGTTACTGCAGCAAGTGATAAGTTATGCACGTCATTTTCACTTTTTGAATTCTTAAATCACTTTTAGAGCTAATTTGCAGAAAGTAAAGAAAATAATTTTGGAGTTTTTATTTTTGATAAAGTAGTTACCAAATAAATGGTGAAGTAAAATAATATAGGTAAAGATAAAAAGGTTTTTAACAATGATAATTAATAGAGTCGAATTAAGGAGTCTATATTCTAAATTTACACGTAGATTCTTATGATCTTATGGTGAGAAACAAATTATTCCTAATTATGTCTGAGTTTCCTACCAAAAATCATTCAATAAAAGATCGGTTAAGTTAAATTAACTTCTCCTATGCATTTAGTTTAAGTAATTGAACATTAGTGCAATGACTATATCTAGCCTCCACCAAAACTTTCATCTGATAATGAAACACAAATAAATCAACATAGCATGGGCTTTCTCACTCTATCTTCTTTTTTAGAGTAAACACAATATATGAACACTATGTGGGTAATCATCGATATATGTCACATTAAGTTAAGATGTATGCTATAATCCAACATCTCTCGATCATAAGTTTCTACATACAAAAAATAACAATACCCTAATCCTCGCATGAAGATTAGCTCATTATAATATAAAAAACACACAATAATACTTAAGGAAAACATCTCCATTAAAACAGTAAAGTGTGTGATAGAGAAATAACTACCAAGTAAATAACTATCAAATAACTAAAGAAGCTAGAGTTAGAGTTTAAAAAAAAAAAAATAAAATAATACAATAGTAACAAGTATGATCAATGAAATTATTTTGGAGTCAAAACCAACACTCGACAAGCTTCTCAATTCCTTTTTTTTTTTAATAAAGTTGAATACTTTTAATACTAGGTCAAATTATGATCAATGGTTGAGATTTTAATCAACATAAATAAATACTGCGTCGATTTCCATGTATTTCTGGGCTTACTGGAATATTTTATCTTATATAATTTTTTCAATATTTATGTTTGCACTAAAAATTTAGAAATTATTTTGTCGAATTGCGATGTTGTAGCGAAATCTAACATTTTCCCTTCTTTCTGTTCTTCTGACATAAATTTTCCCACAACAATAATCCAAATGAGCTTACTATTATATAGATGCTTTTAAGCTAAATCTACTACATAATTTCGCACATTCATGCATTTATTTGATTTATTTTCTCAATCATTGGCTTTTTATAAAAGTTATAATTTATTGTTAGAAAAAGATTTTTTAATCATGATCTAAGCTTTTCTAATTCAAGTATGATTCTAATGCTAACATTAAGTTATTACATTTCAAATAACTCTCTTATTGAGTGTTAACAATGAACCATTATACTTATCACTTTGCTCGGTACTTATCCAATTTGTTGGCTTACCATGAATCAACATGTATAGGGAGTATGTAAAGGCTGTTATAGTGGTCGTACCATGCATGTGATTTTACCTGGGCCGAAACTTTATTTTCGATTGCATCACTTACCAATGTGATGTTTCAACTGAGAACCAACTGATCTTTTTTACCTCACACTAGACTACTCTCTTCTCTATGCACTTTTGAGTATACTTCAATAATAGAGGAAATAGAGTTCTTACTAAGTATATTACTTCAAACCTCATCCAACACATCATAAAGTGTAAAGACCCGACCCAACACATAGTCAACTCGAGACCTTAACCTCATATGCATAAATAAACAGTTATAAATCATACACAAAGACATAGTAATAAATACGAGCTTTTATTGAAAAGTAAAAAAATTCAATGAATAAACAAAGTTCAGGGTACCTAATCCCTAACACTATCACAAACTTTTGGTAGGTATGGCTAACCGGATTGCCACCCAATCTCTAACTCTATCGCGATAAGGAATATCGTCCCCTCACCCGAAACTTGCCAGATCCTCGATCTGAGTCTAATAGCTAAGACACGTCTAACCTTAACCGTAGCTTGTGCTCTATAACAAAAACTGTCCCCTTTGAGACTCACAATTCAAAGCTATACTCTTTAATTCGGTTCCCTTTGGAACACCCCATCCAAAATCATATGCTCGGTTCCCTTTGGAACATAACTCATAAACAAATGAAGAATCTCAAGAACAACAGAATCTCAGGCTATAACATGTAGTTTCAATCACAGAATCTCATAATACGACACTATATTGATATATAACTTATTCTCAGGCCATCAAATAAAGAACTCAAAAAAATTATTCAATGCATTTAAATAAAAAAAGTGCTCAAGATTGTAAAGGCACGACTCAGACTAGTGTTCCATCTAAGCTTATACAATAGATGCATGATTAAAATGACCTTTAAAACTAAGACATGACGAATAAATACCTCATTTATTAAACAAAAATGATAATAGTTCATAAAACGTGCAAGTCGGGTACCCGATTCTAAAATCAAGGGAAAAACAGTTAAACAGCACACAACTAGTACATGTCTCTAAAGAATAAATCCAGATAAAACATATGCGGAAGAAGAAAGATATTAAACAAGACACAACAATACAAGCTCATGCTCTTCACAACTTCTGATCAACCATCCTAGTAGAGGTCGTGCATACGTGTGAAAGCTCATAGAGAAAAAGGTGAGTTGTTATTTCTGTAAGGATCCCTAACTTGGGATCAATACAAGCATGAATATAATGTAATAGATGTCAAAAGAAAAATGCATGATCAATGATAATACCCGAGCCTAAATAGAGTACTGCTATTCAAAATCTTTAGTGGATGATAATGGTGACATCGGGGCTACCCTAATGGGACAGGCCACTCCCAAACCTTAATAGATAATATTATACACTTTTGGGACTACACTTGTAGAGCAATGTCACTCCCGGGCCTTTAATTTGATGCTTACTGGTGATTTTTATAAATGCATATATAATGCAGATACTCAGGTTCTCATCCATAAAGTAAATAAGTAAACAAACATATTAAGAAGACATGATAGCTTATCACAAATTAATGTATGCATTCCATCACATTATGTATATTGTTCGTAACATAACTATAGTTTCCAAAAATGTCACACAACAAACAGGGAAATAATGCAATCAACAAGTAAATTCACAACCAACTCATCCTAAACGTGTTTAGGATCATCCACAAGACCTAAGCTAAGGATAAAATTCCCTTACCTTGGCCAAAATCTGCTGATTCGCCTTAGAATGCACGAACAGAGAGTCTTGAAGACTTTTCGAACTTAAATTGGCCAAATGGTTAACGAGTCAAAATTAGCACCTAATTAAGACTATCAAAAATGGACTCGAGACGTGGAAATTATTCAAAATGGACTACCCATAAATTTTTCGACGAGGTCGGCGGCGGCACGTGTCCAGAACAGTAACCGGCGGCGGCGCGAAAATCCACGTGTAGGGGATCTGAACCGCAGACTGAGCGACGCGTGGTGCACGTTGATTGGGCAAGATCAACTTCAGAGATGGCGTTAATAGGTTCGGGCGACAAGCAAGCTTGGAGACAAAAATCCATGCTTCAGATTCACCAATACATGCTAAGGAACAGCGACGCAGAACACGAGCCAAACGCGTTAGAGATGTCGGTGGCGGTTGTCGGGTATGTAGGCAAACACGCAGGCTAATTGGCCGAGTGTTTTGACAAGCTGTGTGGGAATGGAGGCGTACGACATAGCTCCCTCTGATTCGCTAAAGCTGACAGCTGCACGGAATCTCACGCGGTAGTCGGCGTCATTTTTCACGGCCAATGATGGCTTGTCGGAAAATGCTTAAAAAGAGAAAACAAAGGCAGCGACGGCTAATGATTAGAGAATGATGACCTAAAAGTGGTTTTTTGTCTTTTATAGCTGCATAATATTTCCATTTATTTCCCAAAATGCCCCTATGGCTAAAAATTACGATTTTACCCCTATTTTTTAAAATCCGACTTCACTAACCTCGAGCTATGACTTAATTAAGCACATTTAATCCAAAATAATTTTCAAAAAAAGTTCTTGGGAGTCCAGGTAAGCCCAAAAATGACAAAACGGACTTTGGAAATTAGAGAATGCAAGCTCGAGTTGTTACCAAGACTACCTTGAACCTATAGTGAGGGAAACAGGCCTTTACCTTGGTCTAAAACTGCTCGAAATAGTCATCGATGCTTAAACCTCTGATTCCCAAAAGAAACCTCACCTAAATTGCCCTTATAGGTCAACGAGTGAGAATTTGCACCTAAAACCTTAAAAAATGGACTCGAGGCATAGGGTTTACCTTCGGGGTGAAAATTGGATTTTATGGCCACTAGAGACGGCGGTAGCGACGTTGTGTGGGGGACGGCTGCAACTAGGCTCGGGCGCGTCTATAGCAGATTCGAGAAATGTCTCAGGTATTGGGCATCGATCAGCTTTGAGAGGCGCTACAAGCGCGGTAGACATGGCCCAATACAAAGCTAGGGAAGGAACGTCTATGATTGGTGGACGCAAAGGCAAATGCTGATTGGTTGCAGCTGCGGGCGACGTGGATTGGTTGGTGACTGCAGCGCTGACACGAACTGCGTCGTCCATTGCAAAGCCTTTCTCGAAGGTGGGAGTGAGTCAGACAGTGACAGATGCTTCACAGGGCTGTTTGCACAAAAACTGACGTTTGACGGCAGCACTAATTCCCACGAATGACGACGTTGAAACTCGAAAAAATACGCTCTTGAGATTTGAACTCTAATGGCAATTATTAGAATTTTAATGCCCAATCATTGAGTATTTATAGTTTTTGTCTTAACCCTAATTTTTCTTTTAGTGCATAATTTATAAAAATGTCATTTTTCATCTACATTTAAATTTTGACCCTCATTTTCCAATTCCTATTTAAGTACCCCAAGGGAAAATTTGTCCAAGCTAACTTAACTAACTTATTTACCATTCTTCAACTTTAATTCACAAAAATATACAATTTTTAGGGGTGTTACGTAAAGGCTAGCAAGAAAGTCTTAGATATGATCATTTTCCAATTTGTTCTAGTATTGGGTCTAATCTTCCGTCGATTTTTATTCATATGCATCATACAAGTCCAAATCATGCCAAAAACAATTTCAATGTATGAATATAATTTGTAGTAAAGTCATCTCCTTGCTAATACTCTGCGACTTAAGCTTCAATTCGTATGTTTTTGATAAGTTCCTCAAATCTAAGTTCATTTTAGTAATGATATCCCATAATTTCATAACAATTTGAAAATACAAGTAATTTTGTCAGATTTATTCTCTCATTGAATTAACAATCCATGACATACCATCGAGTTATCCTTCCACACAACATAACATTGATCCTTTTTCTTAAGTATTTATTTATCTCTTATAATATAACCAATTTTTTCTTATCCATAGAGAAACATTTGTACACTTCGAGACCACATTAGAAAAAAAAATTTTCATTTTGACGAATAATCGTAATTCAAACATTGAGAAGTTTTGAAGGTAAAAAATTGTATTAATTAATACCTGATTGTCTGTCATATTGAAAAAATAAATACAAAACAACCAAGAACTTGTAAAAAATTAAAACAATAAAAATAGATTCGGCCGTTACAATTACCAAATGACAGAGAGAGTCGAACAATGTGACAAATTTTTTTTGGTACAAATTGGGGGAGGGGGACCACAAACCCTTCATGGAGGGGGATACAAAGAAGACTCGAACTACTGATCGATTGGATGTTAATGCATTACTAGTGTCAACTCAACTATGCTTGTTTTGGCAATAATGTGACAACTAAAACCTTGGCCAAATAGTGTTATTTATGAAAACAAATCATTGACTATCTATCCATAAGGTGTCCAGATCACTAGTCTAATGATGGTTACGAATAATTGAAAAAATATTAAAAAAATTTGTTTAAAAAAGTCAGTTATTTGATTGAAGAATTGGATTTCTACCCATAAAAAGAAAATAAAAATAATATTAATAATAAAATAAAGTGAATTACCATTATTTTTTTATTAAAACAAAAAAAGTTTATTTCTCTATGATATTACGAGGTGAAGAAAGAAACTCTTAATTCTATATTTCCCTAATATCCCTTGCCTTTTTATGTTATCCATGTTTCCAAGAGGGATTAGATAAATTGAATAAGTCAAACTCGATCAAAGAAGAAAAAAGATAGTGTTGCTAAGGGTTTAGTTGTTTGTAATTAAAGAAAAAAACATTTAATATTATTAGAGATTTAATATGGTATTTCGATATTCAATAAAGGTTATTATTTTCATGAATTGCGCACTTAATATACAAATGTCATTTAGCTTTATCGCGTTGATGAGATTAATGGTGATGTCCATGGTTCTTTGGATGAACACTTGGACAAGTATGTGGAACATACAAGTGGATCTAGTTCTAAGTAATAACCTGAAATGTCTACAATACATGAACTAACGGAAGGAGCTTAAGTCTTGATGACACTGTTGGTACGATCTGCTTTACAATTGTTGCAAACGACCTGATCCTGGTTATTCACGTGAAGACATGTGAGTAGGGGTGCATATGCACAAAGAAATTTTTGCATCATACTAGACCAGAAGTTTTGTGATTGGTTTAGTAATTTCGTTATACATTCTTATCAATTACTTCACTAAGGATGATCTTATGTCGATGAGATCTTAATCCTGAGTGGTTTGTGAACTTCTACTTTAACTATGAAAAACGTCTTTTGATGTGCATGGGTGAGTTAGCCAAAACAACGTTGGGTATAAGCCTCCCACATTGAGAATTGTCATAGTGAGTAGTCGGGAATGCAATGTCACAAGAAGAAATTCACGTCTTCCCAAATATTGAGGAAGATATAGAGTTGTTCCTTTAAGATCTGATTTAAAGGCTTGAACAAAGGGTACCTGCCTCTTCTCTCTAGTTTATAGAGGAACTATAAAAGCTTGTTCATTAAAGGAATTGCTGATGTTTAAGAAGAAAGATGTAATCACAGGGGAAAAACGAATTTCTTGTCTAGTGAATTACGAACAAGTTCGTAAAGGATCACATGATAGATGATTAATTATATTCATGAGCATAACTTGTTCTGTAGTGCGAAAGAGTCCAGCACAACCTTTAGTGAAATAAGTCTGATGTTAACGAATAGAGATTGGATCCAGGGTGATTGTAATATTCAACCTATAGGTATAGAGAAAGCTGCAATTAATAGGATTTTCTTAATTCTCCCTTCCCGAAAGCGAAAGGAAGAACGTTAAATTCCTTTTCCTTTCTTTCGCAGGGACTAGGAGATTGGATCTTTCCATAAGAAGAATGTTTAGCTGATAAATAACTCACTTCTTGGTCGTCGACCCCCTCGATCATTACGAACACCCCTGATCAGTGCAATGGGATGGGGAGGGGATGATATTTTCGAATTTTCTTTGAAATGATCAGAAGGGAATGAAAATCTTTTATCCAAATAAATTTTCCTTATATCTTTTAATATCAATATTATAAGATATTGTACTTTCCTATTTTAAATAACCCATCCTTAAGTATAAATAAGAGGCCTATGAGGTTTTAATTTGCATCACACTCAGTTTTACAGTAACTTGTTTCAAATAGAGAAACTTCTCTGAGAGCTGAGATCTCTCTTCTCTTCTTGTATATTTAAACCGCTGACAAAGTTCCTAGCTCCCTTCTCTAAAGACTTCATACCAAGCACTCAGTTGTACCAAAGAAGTCATGAGTTCATCACTTGTGAGTTCTTTTCTATAGATATTGAAGTATGAAAGTATGTCGACAAGGTCAATAATGACATAAACTAGAAGTATATCGACGAGGAAGCTACTGATCTAATGTTTTAGTCTTTTAACAAGTAAAAAGGTTTAATACCATGTTTATTTTGTGATATAAATAGATTCGATTCTCTTAATTGATAATTCATTAATTATAAAGCTCGTTCTTAATAGGTTAAACACTATTCTTAAAGAAGAATGAGAAGGAGAAAGAGAATGGGGAGAAGGAGAATGAGAGGAAGAGGGAGAGGAGGAGCACAGTGTCACGATCGCTCTCTTTGACTCATGTGGCGCCATGATCTGACACACGTCATGGCCAGCTTTAGAGGGGAACTCAAGCCTCAAACTCGGATCGCCCATACTTTGTGACACGTCGGGTCGTTAAGTGAGGTTCTCCAGGCCTCGACTAAGTTTCATTGAATACGCAGCTGAATAATCTTGGTTTATGCTTGTTCTCACACGCATTCATTCGGCCCACGAGATTCCAACATGAGATGGCAGGCCGCCCCTCAGATACTGTGGCAAGCCTCTATTTTGAGGGCAAGGGCGCAATGTCGGCACACCCGTGCCATCCGACACTGTCTCCGGTTTTCCATTCCCGAAGGAAGATGCCCAAGACACTCTTCTTGCAAGTGCCCGCCAACACCACAACACATGCATGTGCCATGGTGTAGCTCACTTAAGCCTTAGGGCCTAGGGGTGGTGGAGAGCCGACACCATGTCTCCCCCTATAGTACATTCTGGATCCTTTTTAGTCTCCCTCGAATGCATGTTTTTTTGGCGAGGAATCATATGCCAGCAAGGAGCATCAGTCCGATGTCCAATTGATATCAAACTTTGCGAGCTTACATCTTAGCTTCATACAAACTTAACTCCAAAGCCGCTTGACAAAACTCCATATTGAACCTTGATATCGTCGGGATGGCTCCGGGCCCCACCGTGTCCCCCACTAAGCCTTGACACTGACATCTTGACACCATCGTGGCTTGCTTTCTAATGCATCCAGCTTACATTATTCAACACTCTACTTGGTGTGATGGATGATGTACCGTCCTCTTCGATCACATCACGGCTTGTGAGGACGTGAGTCGTCAGAGCATATTCCATGACTCTAACACAGAGCATGAGTAGAAGGAGGAGAGGAAAGAAGGAAAGAAAATATACACAATAAAAAAATTATGTATCAAAAAAAACATATGCTTAATAATATTTTTTAATGAAGGGAATCTTACAAAACTAGATAAATCTAAAAAATAATTACAAATCTAATATTTCCAAAAAAATTAACAAATGTAATGATGGTATTAATGAGTATTGTCAAATATTTTTTTATATTACAATATTAATAACTATATATGTAAATATTGTAGACTTTGATTGCATTTGTAATTATTTTGTTAGAATAGCATATGACCGTAAGTTTCCTTCTAAGGAATTGAAACAGTGTAAATCACCCATCATCTACCCATTTTTCCTCAAAGAAAACAAGTTATGTATAGTAAAAATTATTATTATCGTAATTACAAAAGAATTTAATTAATAGTTTAAAAATGTTTTCCCATATTAAAAATACTTTGTTTTAAAAATTGTATTCTTTTAAATCTTCTAAATTAATAGGCTAAAAAAAAAAAAAAAACACGAAATAACCACAAATGGTTTTTTTTTTTTTTTTTTTAGTTTACAATATTAAGTCTAATCACAGATCGAGCAGATGCTTATGCATTTTTAATATCAGTTGAGTTATGCTCATTTTGACAGAAATGACGGACTTGAACATGCGTTAGCTCGAAAAGAAAATATAATTTAAATATTGGTTAAATTGGTTGAGTTTGAGCAATGAATCAAAAAAGCCAAAATCTTTTAGAACATTTTTATTTGACAAATTTACCTCCTTAATTGCCACACTTATTAAATATTAAAAAGTCTATAATGGACGAAATTTTAACTTCAACAATTTAGAATATGTTTGATAATGACGAAAAAGGAAAGAAAAGTTTGAAATTAGCTCAATTGATACTAGTAATGCAATAGTAACAATTCGATCAATGATTCGAATATTGGTAGTGTCTTCTGTATTGAATAACATCCAACTTTTATTCAAAAAATAAATAAATTAATAAAAATAAATTAATGATCAATAACCTAAAAACTTGATTTCAAACCATGGGAGATTCCTTCTCAGCACACAAACATACCATTGTTACGAACTGATGTTGGTGCAATTTCCTACAAACATCGCCAACAAGCGCGCTTTACTCTGGCGGCCGTCTGGGCGGCGCTGGACGCTGAAACCACGCAACCACGCAACCACGCAACCACGCAACCACGGCTAAGCCCTATCCGTGGACAGCGGTGTCCTTTTCGCCGTCCAAAATATTATCTGATCCTACAACACCGGAGGTACTGTTTTCTGTATTTAGGGTTTATACTTTCCTCTTTGATTCCTGTGAATAGTGACCTAATTTGGCACTCACACATTTGCCTTTCCAATCAGTTTCATGTGCTAAGTTGATTTCAATTACCTACCTTCTTAATCTTCCATTACAATTTGCAAAACTACAAAAATATTGAGCTGGAAAAGGCTGCTTCCTTTTGTAATTTTTAATTAGTGGATTAGGTGTAACTAATCACAATCAACCACAACTTGGCTTTCAGGGCAATTCTTATCTCTCTCACTTTCAGTCAACTTCAACCGACAAACCAATTCTCCAATCGTTGCAAGTCTTCAAAACCATTATGGTAATTTAATCTAAATCCTTCTCATGTCCCTCTCGTTCTGTTTCATGTTGAAAAATTAGCCATTTTGAGAGATTCCTTCGACATTTCTCTGTGCCTTATTTTTAAATAGCAATCGTATATAAAGCCACGTGAAATTAAGATACAAACTTGCGAGTCCACCGTAGTGAGTTTTGGTCAAACATCAGGAGCTGGCCACTGGACAGAGCTTAGTTGACTTTTCTGCACAGTTTGATGGAAAAAAAAGTCAGAGTGAAGTGCGGCAGGTAAACTAGAGTTTAATTTAATATTGTGGGTTGGATAGCACATGATTTGGATTTCTTTAATCTCTTCTTTTGAGTTTTTGACTGTTGGAAATGTCTTGATATTGCTTCACTCACTCTTATGTTTCTTTTAAGATCCCTGATTCTTTTCCAAACAATGGCTGATTCTGCTTTTCCATGTTTCCAAATTCTCTTTCTTTTTCATTGAGTTCCATGTCAAAGTAGTTTTAGACTGTGCATGAGATTTTGTTCTTTGCTTTTCCTCTAGATTCATTTCATCTGTTTCTGTTTCATTAGAAACAAAAAGAAGTTCAATCTTTTGCGTGCTTTTCTGATGAGATTTGCAACAAAGTTTTGATTTTTAGCTGCAAGACCATGAACAATTCTTGGGTTTCTTTCTCTTTTTGGTTTCCTTTATTTATTTTTGCTGTTCTTGTTCCAGTTTCAACAGGGCAGCTGTCTCCAAGCGAAACCAGAATCCTTTTTCAAATTCAAAAGCTTTTGGAATATCCCGTTGCTCTTCAGGGATGGTCAAACTGGACCAACTTCTGCTACTTACCACCTTCTTCTTCACTCAGAATTGTCTGTTCTGGTACTCACATAACAGAATTAACTGTCATTGGAAACAGAACCTCTCCTTCCAAAAACCCAAAATCAGTTTCTGTGAGTTCCATTCCTTCTCAGCAGACTCTTTCCAGTAGCTTCTCCATTGATTCCTTCTTCACTGTTCTCACCAAGCTTTCAAATCTCAAAGTCTTGTCATTTGTGTCTTTGGGGTTGTGGGGTCCTTTACCTTCAAAAATCAACAGGCTCTCATCTCTGGAGGTGCTTAACATAAGCTCAAATTTCATCTATGGAGGCATCCCTCCAACAATCTCTAAACTTCAAAGCCTCAAGAGCCTTGTTTTGGCTGACAATCTTCTCAACGGAAGTGTTCCGGATCTTAAAGGTCTAGCAGTTCTTGAAGAGCTGAATTTAGGACAAAATCTACTTGGACAAAAAGTTCCTCCTGTGAGTGGAACTCTTGTGATTGTCATACTGAGAAAAAACTTGTTCAGATCTGAAATTCCTTCAACAATCATGGAACTTAATAAGCTTCAGTTTTTAGATATTTCCTACAATAAGTTTCTTGGGCCAATCCATTCTTCTCTTTTTCTTCTACCTGCAATGCAGTATCTCAACCTAGCCTATAATCAATTAAGTGGAGCACTCCCAGTCGGCACAGCTTGCAACAGAAACCTTAAGTTTGTGGACATTTCCCACAACCTGTTGATAGGAAAGTTACCTTCTTGCATAGGTTCAAATTCCTCCAATCGCACAGTGAATATTTCTTGGAACTGTTTGTCAAGTGGAAACTCAAAGTTGCAGCATTCTTTTTCTTACTGCCATAAGGAAGCAATGGCTGTGAAGCCTTCAGGTGGCCTCCAGAAACAGAAGCCTGGCAACAAACTGGGTCTCATGCTTGCCGTCATTGGAGGCGTAGTCGGAGTTTCTGGTGTTGTTTTGTTATTGGTTTTTGCAATAATCCGAAACAGAAGATCTGGTGAGATCAAATATGAGAAATCTACAGCTGATAAACTCTCTGTTGGTAACTCTCCAGTGCCTAACAGTAAGCCAATATTGTTGTTGTTTTAGTTCTCTTTCATTCGTTATGGTTTTGTTTTTGTTAACTGGTTTGTACATAGGACGTGTGCCCCAGACAAGGCTACCAGTACTTGGACTGCTACCTTACCGGGTCTTCACATTGGAAGAGATCAAAGAGGTCACAAGAAACTTCGACCCATCAAATTTGGCCTTTGAAGGATCCCAACTGCAGGTGAGCAACTGGTTTAAAATTTAATCTTTCGTTGAATTTGAGGTGAAGTTAATTCAATAAAGGCGTGTTTGGATAGAGAATTTTAGAAATAGCAATGGTGATGAAGAATTTGATGAAAATAAAATCTTATTTGAATTGAGAGGTTATGAGTAGTTGTGGCAGAAATTATTATTTCAATATAAAATTTGTAAGTACATAAAACTCTCCTTAAGATTCTAAGTTTATGAGTAATTGTGGTGGCTTAAAATACGGGAGTGTTTGTTTGACGTTATAAATAAGCTATTACAAATAAGTTTTTATAACTCTTCTACAAATAACTTTATCCAAACGAGCTATTGTAATCATTCAAAATAATCAATTATTTTCAATTACTCAAGATAATCATTCATTTTTAACCATGTAACTCTTCTACAAATAACCGCATCCAAACATATTATTAAAACTCAAATTTTTAATCACTCAAAATAACCTCTCATTTAGAATCGCTCGAAATAATCACTCTATAATTCCACATTTTAACATTTTCTACTAGTGTTATGGATGGTTTTAGTAAAGTAATATTGAATTATCTAAAGAGTTTATGAGGTTTTTATGGATGTTTTATGAAACTTTTTGGAGATTTTTGAGAGCTAAATCATCCAAAGTGAGGTTGAGTCAACTATCACAAACCTTATATCCAAAAACTATTGAGGATATATTTGGTGTGGTGGGAAGGATTGGGAAGGAAATTGATCTCTTTCCATTGTTTAGTCATCAACTTTCATCACATCAATCACTAATTTATTCTTATTTTTTTTCATTTATCTCTTCCTTCAAACTTCCTTCTTTTCCCTTTCTCTTCACACGATATTCCAACATGCTCTAAAAGTTGTATATACAATTCTTGTAGATTTATAAAGGGTGGCTAACTGATGGGTCAGTAGTCCTGATCAAATGCTTTAAACTAAAGCAAAAACTTACGCCTCAAGCCTTAGCACGGCACATGGAAGAACTGCGAAATCTGAGGCATCGGCATTTGGTCAGTGTTCTTGGACACTGCACCATCACTTATCAAGATCAATTGAATCCACCCACCACTGTCTTCGTTGTTAATGAATACATATCCAACGGCTCGTTGAAGGATCTTCTTACAGGTAATAAATCAACCCCCATCTGCTTCTAATCTTTGAACTCAAAAAAGTCTCATCTCAACTCTTGTTAACATGTTATTTACACAGATTGGAAAAGGAAGGATGCTCTGAAATGGCCACAGAGAATGGGAATCGCCATCGGCATTGCTAGGGGAATTCAGCATCTGCATACCGGAGTGGTGCCTGGCATCTTCGATAACGATATCAAGATTGACAATGTTCTGTTAGACGAGATGCTTACTGCAAAAATAAGCAATTACAGCCTTCTCATGCCACTACAGGTCATACAAAATTTTACTTACGCTTCAACTGATTGCAAGCTTCGTCAATTTCTAAAACTGGTTAGTTTTAATCTTACAGTTACAGGATGCAGAAACCGGGCTGAACGTATCAAAAAGGTAACTTTCCTTGTAAGATATTATTTCTTATGCATCAATCCAATGATCTAAATCAGATTGTAAATGCAGAAACGGGAACCCAGAGAAGGAAGATATCTTTCAATTTGGGGCAATTTTGCTGCAAGTCATAACCGGTAGACCGATCACATTGATGAGTGAACTGGATGATCTGAAGAGTGAGGTATCTTATAAGTTGAAAAAGAATATAAATAGAGCAGCTTAATATCAAAAAGATTCAAACACATTCTAATGGGTGCTTCTATATATTGATTTATGGCAGTTCGAAACCGGCTTGGCTGAAGGACCAAAATTACGGGGCGTAATTGATCCTTCAATTCAGGGCTCATTTGCATTTGATTCGCTGAAGACCACAATTCAAATCGCCATAACCTGCCTCAACAAAGACCCAAACAAGCGCCCTTCCATTGAAGATGTACTGTGGAATTTACAGTATTCAATGCAAGTTCAAGAAGGATGGACAAGCAGTGGAAACCTAGGAGCTTTCATATAGATGAATCAATCCCAATAAATGTAACCAGCCCACAAATCTAGCACCTATTTTACCTTACCTAAACCTTCCTTTTAAAGTTCGAAAGACCCCGAAATGGGATTTGTAACTTCTATGTTAGATCTCACATGTAGTTCGCCATGGCCCCATTGAAGCTTCAACAATTCAATAAATAAAGTGGGATTTAACATCATCAAAGACCAGAACGAAAGGGTAAAGAAAACTAACCTGTTAAAGAAGCCAAAATTCTAGGCCAGATAGTCAAATTGAAATAGACCAAAGTAGTTCAGCTTTATAGAGCAAGCAAGCAAGCAAGCAAATCACATAATACGCCAATTACATAACATATCAGTTTACTTCCCAGGTACATTATAATGCAAACAAGCCACTTCGACTATCTTCTTTGTTTGCCTACAACCATTTAGTGGCTAATCAGCAGTCCAACTCTGCTCCACGATCTCACGTACTCTCCTGTTGTACTCTCGCTTATTTTCGCTAAACATCCTGGCAGCTTCAGAATTAGCAGGAGAGTTTGGATTGGGGTCGCACAGCAGTGACTACAAAAAAAAAAAGAAAAAGAAAAAGTAAGCCATGTAACATTATCATTTCCACAAGTCAGTAGTCCAATAAAGTCAATATCACATATTTATTATAACACCAAATAAGTCGAGCAGATAATTCATAATCTCCATGCCTTCCTTCATTTTCCCCTTTTCTAGGTGGGCAGTAGTATACTTGTGGTGTTGATCATTTTTGGCATATATGATTATCATTAAGATATAATATATAGAGAGAGAGAGAGAAACGAACAGTAATTGCTACAATTTCACAAATTCCAATAAGATGATCAGGAAAAATGATTCCAGTTCTATAAACTTGCTCATTAATATAGAAATATATTAATCAATAAATAAAAACAGTTAAAACTGTCAAATGCCAAAAATTCAGAGTTCAAGCCCTAAGAATGGGGCTTTTACGGCCTGGGGGTCAGTGGCAAGGACGGGTTTACAATTAAATGCTTGCCCACACAGCCAACTCCATAAATATGCTATGATAGGAATCCTGGGGACACATGAACCATATGCATTCTACTTCTAGGATAGGGCATAGTACATGAGCAGTGGCATGATTCTTTTTATGATTATGATTATGAATGCATGCTTTTAATTTATGGCCATACAGCAACTTAAAAAAATTCCAGTTTTCACATTTATTAAGGCCAAATTGTTAGGTAGTAGTACCTGAATAGAGGTGAGTATAGCTGCAACATCATATATTGGGCTCCACTGATTTTGCAGAATGTCCAAGCAAATACTTCCATCAGCATAAACTGAAGGCAATGCAAAAAACCAAACAAGCAAAAAAAGTATAGGCTTAGAACGACGCGCAGAAAATTTTAAAAACAAAATTGATACAACTTACATTTTAACCTGGTACTAAGATAAGAAAATACTTGGTTGCTTTAAAAGATAGGTATATTCAGTGCTTTAAAAAGCTCAAGGAGCACTAAGGCGCAATAGGCCTCTAGAGCTTGAGGCACAAGGCACACCATAAGCCGCAGGCTTTTTTACTTAAGGCGCACTATATAAAATAACATTAAAATATATATATATATATATATATAGGAATATATGCACAATCAAAACACTTTTCATGAAGATAATAAAGTTTTAACCAAGAATACTATACAAACAAACATAAAATTCAAATATTAACCTTCATTTCAAATGAAGTTTAATTGAGGAAAATATATAAAACATACATAAACTCAACTATATAAACTTTCATTTCATAAAAAGAAATAAAGTTTGAATAAAAAATGATATATGTACACATTAGTGATTCAAGACATTTTGATATATAAACACATATAAGTGATTAAAAACATTAAAGCCCCCAAGGCGCGTGCCTAGGCGGGCCTCAGGGCTTCAAGCCAGGAGACAAAACACTGGGTATATTCTCTCTTTCTTTTCACTCGTTAAAATCACCCAGGCCCAAGCTGTTTACAATACATAGGATATAGTTATTTGTTACCACATGGATGTTCACATTTATTAGCAAAAAATAAAAATTAAGATAAGCACTGTGTAAGGAATACACAAAAAAATAGCTATGCACTATATATAAACATATTACGCAATACGCAACACTAGGTAAACAAAAAGCTGAACAAAAAACCGACAGGAAAACAACACAACATCACAAATTGCCAAATGAAGATGGCAAATACCTCAAATTGACCCAGAATACATCACATAAAAATATAAAATATTTGTAAAGGGCGTGCATTCCTTGAGAGTGTGAACTTACTATTTGGGTGGAACATTCTAGAAACAAAGCGGACTGTTGGTGGCTTATTTGGATAATCCTCGGTGAACTGAAGGGTCAGCTTAAACGTTCCTGGTCAACTCAAAAGATGAGTAGCCAAATTGAAATTTATAAACTACATAAGAAGTTCATAAATAAAAAGTATTTAAAAAAAAATCAGATGCAAAAGCAAAACTAATTAAATTTTTAAAAATTCAAGATTGTAGTATCCATATTACTGTTCAGAAAAGAACATCAGAATACATGAATACTCCTAAATGGATTCTCATAACGTTCACCAGGAGAGATGAAGGAAACTTTGTCATTTTGAATTTAAAGTCCTAAGAAACCATAATGAGAATTTTAGGAAGTACTAATTATTCTCAAGTTTTCACCAAGAAAACAAAACACAATTCACATCCAACTAATTAGTGAGAAGAGATGAAAAAGACCATGGACATGAAATACAAAATATCATTCAAATCAGAACCAGATAAATTCAAAATTGATAGATTAGTTTAACTTTACTCAGCTAATAGCTATATATAGCCAACGCATATGTCTATATAACAGAGAAAAGAGAGAACAGAAACTGTTATTTTTATTGCATTGGAAATGCATCATGTATTTTTCTGTTTTTTTGTTATCAACTTTTACCCTAAGATTACAAAAACCAAACCAATTTTTATGTTAATTACCAAAAAATTGTTTTTTTGTTATTAGATTTGACTAAGAATTCAAATGTTTCTTATAAACTTATGGTAAAATTATGAGAAAACAAGAAAAATTTTCAATAACTAAAAAAAAGCCAAATTGTTATCAAATGGGTTGATCCTAATACAATGTCGTCTTCTTAATAGGCCACTTAGTCCCAAAAAGGCATAAATCGAGAATACCTCCATCCCAAGGAGTATCATCTGGCCTGCAAAAGCCAACAAAAAAACCACATGAGAGACCATACCATCAGTTAGCCAAATACGCAACCATGCATATGTATAAGAGTTACAAAAGAAAAAAAGATGGAGGTCTCCGTAGTTTACTTTCCCAACTTACCCAAATATAACAGCATTCCATAGCATAATATTATTGTCTTGGGGAGCACCACTGATGCCAGCAGGTGGATCTTGCTGCAACCTCTTGAAGTCTCTCATCAGTCTCTTCCTGGCAGGAGTAGACATCCTCACCGGCTGAAATAAATCAGGACAACAATCTTAACTTCACTATCTAAAAACGTACATGGCAGATGCAGAAATAATGATCGAACATGAATAAGTATAATGGAAGAAAAAAACAAAAGATCAAAACACAACCAAGTGAAAAGTTCGATGAACAACGTGAAACAAGTACAATCAAACGAAAAGGAGGCCCCTCTATCTTCCATGATACACCAAAACGGGTAAGAAAAATGGACCACTTCAAGAGCGTTTCTTTAGGTAAAATAAAATTGCAGTTTGAAACAGAAGTCAAGAGCTTACATCAACATGAGCTAAAAGGACGAAGGAGGTAACACCATTTAATTCAAACATCCTTAGATAAATAAATCAATCCAGAAAACTAACTACTAGCTACTGTAAACATATGCCTTAACAAAGCTATATCGCCAGCTCGTTGCACGTCAATATATCCTTTCTCGAACTCTCGTCGTATTAAAAAGCCCTAGATCTCAGCCCTAAACTAAGCAGATTCAATATCCTAGCATATTAGGGCGAACAAGAATCATCTAACAACTCAGTATGAGTACATGTACATCCAAGTCGAAAACGAAGGCCAGAAACACCACGGTGATGCACGAATCGAAGCAAAAATGAACAACGCGATCTAATAAGAAAAGAACACATACGATTAAGATGATCGAAATCCCTTACCTGTGACCTAGCGCGGCGAGAATTTTGGCAGATCTCGATGGATTCAGAAACAAAATCAAGGAAAAATCTGGATTCCTGTTCACTGTCGGCCTAATGAGAGGGACTCGTTGATAAGCGATCTCCAGCGGTGACCGTAACACGATAAGAGGCAGAAAGAATGATGGGGAAATCCCAAACCTCGCTTATATTGAAATCAAATTTCACAAAGGAAAAAATATATATTATGAAATAAATAAACGAAAAAAAAAAAAAAAAAATGAATTAACAATCTGCCGTGTGAGGTAATTTTGTAATTTCATTTCTTATTGCGATTTGACCGGATTTTTAGCGGGTATATCAACAGAACGCCGCCTTGTTTAACTTGAGATATTTATTTTTAGTTAGTTTCTTTTTTTGAAAGAGAAAATCATTAATCATGATTCAATTGCCTCTAAACACCATCTTTGTTAGAGCTGACCCGTTTAATACTAATTATTTTCTTCATAATCATTATTTTTAAAAATTATTTTTTTTATTATCTTTCTAATCATTTTTTTTTTTTGTAACAACTTTTTATTATTTTATATTTATTTTTCACTCACATCATATCATTATTTTATTTTTCTCATTATTATTCTCAACAACCAAACACTATTTATCATTTTCTCCCTAATTATTTCTTTAACCATAAATACAAATAATCATTCTCTTTCACATTCTCTCCCCATAATCATTCTCATTCCTTTTCCCAAACACACCATAAGTTCACATGGAAAATACAATAAACAACATTAGCTCTAGAGGTTGTTAGACAATTAGCTAACTTATTACAATGTTTACTGACATGGTTAAAAGAAATTACACCCGCTTTAGCAGCTCGATCAAAAGTGAGAATCAAAGGATAAAGCAATAATAATACGAAGAACACTTCATTTTACCAAGATTGAAGGGCACCAATTGCCCGTCAACAACAAACGGGGACCTTCTTTGATCGCAAGGGATTACAAACAGCTGACTGATGAGGCTCTGATGCAGCAGTTTGGGGAAAGCCTAAATGATCACAGAGCACCCAACCCAAGCCTCCTGCCTTCTCAGACTGAGACCAAGAGGTGTCAGAATTCATCTTTAAGATACCCTTCAGAAGGGGAGCCCATATATGGAGAGGAGGCCTTACGACACTCGAGAAAAGAGGGACCGCAAAAGCATAAGGATAGCCAAATTGAGCGAAGGAATGAGGCTTTAATCTGAGCAATAACTTTCTTCTTATGCGATCTGGTGTCTGTCAATATAGCATTATTTTAGATCGCTCACAAGCAATACTGATAATCACCATCGCCTAAAGGTCATTTGCGTCTAATTTTTTAGCAATCCAGTCCCAAAGATCTTTGCCTAACTACTTGATCCGGAAAAAAAATCAAAGAGATGAATGATGTTAGGGAAAAAGAAATCTATGATGGCAGTAGAAAACTTACACCCTTCTAAAATGTGGTATGTCTTCTCTATATCTTTCCTGCACAAATAACAAGATGAAATATGTTAGGAATTATGCCATAAAGTCAGTAGTTTGTAATTAAAGAATAAGTAATTGATGTTAAACGTATAATGTGATATTTTGGTTATTAATAATTGTTATTATTTTCATTAGTTGCGTATTTAATATACAAACATTATTCAGGCTTATGGTATTAATTGGATTAATGGTGATACATTCATGGTTATTTGAATATACACTTGGACAAATATATGAGACATACAAGTGGATCTGATCCTAAATGAATAATCTAAAATGTCTATAGTATATGGACTAAGGCAGGGTGCATAAGGCATGGTGACACTGTTGGTACAGCTTTACATGATCATGGTTGTTCATGTGGGGACTTGTGAGTAAGGATGGCTATGCAAAAAGTGATAGGGGTTGTGCCCTAAAGGCCTTGTAGTTTGCAATTAAAGAACAAAGCATTTAATATTATATTTCGGATATTAATTAAGGTTATTATTTTCATTTATCGCACATTTAATATTCAAACGACATTCAGCTTTATCATATTCCTGGGATTAATGACGATATGTCGATGGTTATTTAGATGAACACTTGGACAAGTATATGGAACAAGTTAATAACCTAAAGCGTCTACAATATACGGACTAAGGCTAGAGCACCTAAGTCCTAGTGACACTACTGGTATGGCCCCCTTTGCAAGTGTTGCAAATGACTTGATCTTGGTTGTTCATATGGAGTCATGTGAGTGGGGTTCTATGTAAAAAAAGTTTTTGCATAAGACGGGATCTTAAGTTTTATGATCGAGTTAGTAATTTCGTTATAGACTCACATCAACTACTTTGCTAAAGATGATCGTATGTCGATGTGATTTTAATCTTGAGTGGGTTGTGAACTCCTACTTTATGACAACATCCTTTGATGTGCATGGGTGAGACCAGTCAAACAACGTTGGGTCAATATGTATTTCACGTTGATGATTGTCGTAGTGAGTGGTTGGAAACGTAATGTTACAAGAAAGAATTCACGTCTTCCTAGATATGAAGGATGATATAGAGTTGTTTCCTTAAGAGCTGATTTTGGAGTTTGTACAAAGGGATCATGCCTCTCATTGGCCCAAGAGAACACTAGTTTATAGTGGGACTATAAACATTTGTTCATTATAGATCAGATCATTGACACAGATAAAGATTTAACCACATGGGTAAAAAGGACTTTTATCCTAACTATGGATTACGAACAAACTCATGAACGATCACATAGCAGATAATTGATTATATTGGACATAACTTGTTCTATAGTGCGAAAGAGTTCAGCACATGCCTTTAGTCGAATAAGTCTGATGTTAACGTATAGGGATTGAATCTCGGTCATTGTTGCTTTCAACCTATAGGTCCACCGATCCTCGAGCAAGCTCATACTTGCTGGTTTACTCTTTTATTAAAGACTGAATTTAAAGAGTTCAAATTCACAGATTAATTATCTAGTACATAATTAATAAGAGATTTAAGTTTAATGGTTAAACTTAATTTCATAATATATTGGATATATTGAATTAATATTTATGGGATAAATATTAATGAGGAGAAATTAATTTATGTGATAAATTAATTATAAATAATTAGTGGATAATTATTTAATTAAGAGATCACGGTAGTTAATATATATATATGTTGGACATATTAATTGGTTTAATAATTATTGGATAATTATTAGATAGAGAATATTAATTAATATGTTGAACATATTAATTGAATTAATAATTACTGAATAATTATTAAAGTAGAGAATTAATATATTTGATAAATTAATTTAAGGAGTTTATTTATTTATAAGAGACGTCATTTAATGTGAGTATGATTTATTTACAAGAGGACAATCACCTAGGGTTAGATATAATTGAATTAATCAAGAATAATTAAATGGTTTACTTATTGCTAATTTTTTTTGTAATCATAAGCTTTCGTCACGCATGCTCCTACCCTTAACTCCGATTAACTTGTATCAGCAACTTAGGCTCAGATGATTGCTGTTGTTGGAATCTTTTTATTTGTGGGTTTTAATTTTTTTTTCATCGGATGAAAGTAAATTTATTTTGTTATTGACTGGAGATTTTTTATTTGGCATTAGGATATTTTTTTTTTCTTTGATCCTTTGTCAACCCAAGCAATTATGTACACGAAAAGCTTTGTACAATTTTAGTTTTTCAAATTTTGCAATTTAGAATTTGTCAAAAGACAAAGAACACGAAGAATATCGCAAACAACGCCAAGGAGAAGATAATAAGCAAAGAAGAAGGGGCACCCTCCCAGGGTGGAGCTCTGCTGGTCGCAGGCCGAGGCTACGGCCCGAGGGCGGCCCCATTCACCAACAGCCATTAGGCCGCCGATGAGATCCTTTGGGGTATTTGGCTTGGGGCCAAAGGGACCCACGCAACGGCAAGGTCGTTGTGATTTTTTTTCTCCCATTTTAAAATTTGAGATTTTTATATATTATTTTTGGAATACATTTGGGTAGAAAAGTAAATATATTTTTTTAATATTTATCTCAATTATCTTTAAAATATAAACCCAATATTTTTAAAAAATATGAATTGTACGATTTATAGTTAATATTTCTTAGAAATATGGGTAACCATAAATATTTTTAAAGTATTTAAAATCAATATTTTTAAAACTAAATCAATTAAGATTTTTTATGGGTTAATTATAAGATAAGTTTGACCTGAAATTATTTAAATATTAAAATATTTTTACAAAACATTTGGGGAATATTTCAATGAGGTTAGTTCTTGCCCAATCAAAGTATCTAGAAGATCAAAAAGATGAAGACTCGTATCAGTCATTAACTTTTTATTTATATATTGCTTGTATGCATGCTTTGATGGTTGCATATAGTATGTCATATAGATTTAGAATCACACTATTGGTTTAAAAGATTCATGCATTCTAAATATTTTTATAACATATTAGATATATTTTTAGGAATTGGATTCTATATTTATGATTGTTAGCATATAGATCTCACAAATAAATAATGGTGGTTTGTTTTATGATTTTGCTGAATGTATGGATTATATTTTTGAAAATTAGTTTTTTCAAAATAGAAGCAAAAAATATTCATTTTAAATCTACAACAAAAATGAATATGTTCTTTTAAAATGAGTTTTTAAGGAAGTAGATCCTAATAATCCATAAAAGTGAATATAATTAATAGGATTACTTTCTATCACTTAAATCTTTAGTAAATAAAATTAATTAAAGAGCAATTTGATTATGTGAGGAATGGTTGGAAAGGAACCTTGCTTAAGAAAAGCTTTGCCGAAGGATAGAGGTATTTAGATGAAGGTTTACGGAACACCTCTACCTGAAAATAAGATTTAAGAGTTCAAACGACCATGAATCATAGATCACTTTATGTAGGCTCAAATAATGTGATTAGATTTTCAGTGTACAAATTTGGAAACTCACATTAAAATCAATTTAACCAAGATAGATATAAGATTGTGACTTAGATGAACAAGATTATCCTAGTTCATCTAAGTGGGATGGATCCCTATTTAAAAATTGATAGTGGGAGAAGGATTGGTGATAGTTGATCATGTGATCTCCATCAAGAACTTGCATTGTGAGATCCTAGTACGTGTCGACTGTTTGAGTCTACCAGTTTTGAGTGTGTTCACTAGGGTTAATAATAGAGCAAGTTTCTCTAAAAGAATAGGACTGTGATCTCAATCGGTATTTGACCTAACATACGGCGACACTTACTAAGAGAGATTAACATGTTTGAATTAAGGGGCTACACTATCAAGAGATTGGTTAATGAGTTAACCAAGTTCTAAATAAAAAATGGTAACTGGAACTATAGGGATAAGAGTTATCCTGGTATTGAGTTTTTAGTTGAGAAGAGTCTCACACTAGAGAGAAGCATTTGCCCTATCTTGAGAAGAGTCTCACACTAGGGTATTGAGTTATCTTGGGATTGACACTTGTTCTAAATCTTTGTAGTTGTACCATGAAATTAATAATATAATTGTAGGATTTTTTGAGAATTTAACTTGAATGAAACTGAAATGTTCTTTTTCTCATTTTCAGCACAATGTTTAAAACACTAGTTTCAATTATGTCAATTGAAAAATTAACCGGCAAAAACTATACTACATGGAAAAATGATATCAACATCATTTTTGTCGATAATGACAAGAAGTTTGTTCTAATAAAGGAATGCTTCTGGCACTAGCACCTAATGCGACACGAAATATTTGTGAGACGCATGACTGTTGAAAAAATGCCAACAACAAGTTTAGAGTCTATATACTGGCGAGTGTCTCGGACATTCTGTCCAAGAAGTTGAAGAACTTGGTTACTACTTTAGAAATGATGAAAGGCCTTCATAAACTATTTAGGTAACTATTAGTACAGGAAAAACATGATGGTTTCCAAGCCGTTTATAATGCTTAGATGAAGGCAGGGATATAGGTGATAGAGCATGACACTTCAACACGACTGAAATGAATGAGACCGAAATAAACGTAGGCAGTCAGGTGAGCTTTATTCTTAAGACGTTATTGTGTAGCTTCTTACAATTTAAAAGCAATGTTGTAACGAATAAAATTATTTTTAACCCCGTCACACCTCTTTATAAACTTCACATCTTTGAGTCTATGATGAAATTCAAGGGCATAGAAGGAGAGGCTAATGTTGTCTCCAAGAAAGAAAGCTTGTGACCTCGAGTTCAGGGACCAAGCCTAAAGGTTGAACCTTCTAGGCAATGTTTTCGAAGAAGAAGAAGACTGGTGAGAATAAGAATAAGCGCAATGCTCAAAGAAAAGTCAAGACTGAGAAGAAAGAAAAATGTTTTCATTGTTAAAAGCTAGTGTTAAGGGTTGTGCTCTAAATGCCTAGTAGTTTGTATATTAAAGAACAAATATTTAAGTGTTATTTTCAGTTATCAATAAAAGTTATTTTTTTCATAAATTGCACATTTAATATTTAAACGTCATTCAGTCTTATCACATTAATTGGATTAATGTCGATATACTCTTAGTTATATAGATGAACACTTGGACAAGTATGTGGGACATACGACTGGATCTAGTTCTAAGTTTTATAACATAAAATCGTCTACAACATATGGACTAAAGCTAGGGTGCCTAAGTCATAGTAACACTATTAGTACGACCCACTTTACAAGAGTTGCAAACGACTTGATCCTGGTTGTTCATGTGGAGACATGTGAGTGGGGGCGCCTATGCGAAAATCTAAACTACATGGAAAAACATTATCAACACAGTTCTTGCTCTCTTAAGATCTGATTTTGGGGACTTGAACAAAGGATCTCATCTCTCATTGGCTCGAGAGAATATTCGTTTATAGTTGGACTCTAAATAACTTGTTCATTAGAGGAATCGGTGGTGCTAACTTGTCCCAGTTGTGATTACGAACAAGCTCGTGAAGGATCATGTCACAGATGACCGATTATATCCGTGGACACTAACTTGTCCAATAGTGTGAGAGAGATCAGCACATGTCTTTAGTGGAATAAGCCTGATGTTAACGAAGAGAGATTAGATCCTAGTTCGTTGAAGCTTTCAACTTATAGGTCCACCGGTCCACGGGCTAGCTCATAACGCTGGTACAATGTTTCATTAGACAATGAATTTGAGAAGTTCAAATTCGTGAATTAATTATGTGGGACATAATTAATAGGAGTGTTAAGTTTAATGATTAAACTTAATTAATTAATATATTGGATATATTAATTTAATATTTATTGGATTAATATTAATGAGGAAAAAATAATTTATTGGATAAATTAATTATAAATAATTATGGGATAATGATTGAGTTCTTAGTTATAAATATGTTGAACATATTAGGTTAATAATTCTTATTATTAAATTTGAGAATTATAATTAATAAATATGTTGGATATATTGGGTTATTAATTATTGGATAGTTATTTATTAGGTTTGAGAGTTATAATTAATAAATATGTTAGACATATTTGTTTAATAATCATTGGATAATTATTAAATGAAGAAATTTAATTAATATGTTGGACATATGTATTGAATTAATAATTATTGGATAATTATTATTTGTAGAAAAATTAATATATTTGATATATTAATTGCAGGGATTTATTTATTTAAATAATTATAGGTTTTATTATTGAATTGAGATTTATTGGATAAATAACAATTAATATATGGTTTTATTATTGGATATTAAAAGATATTATATTTTCCTAATTTATAGATTCACTTTTCTACCCTAAATAGGAGGTCTAAGAGTCTTCATTTTTTTTTCCACTGAGTTCACTGTAACATAATTCTCAAATTGAGAAACTCCCCCAAAACTGAGTGAAGTAATATTTTTCCTCGTGAGTTAAAACTCTTCCCAGCTCCCTTCCCTAAAAAGCTTCCCACCAGGCACTCAGTGCACGGTTGTAGACATGGAAAGTGTTTTTTACTATAAAATATAGTGATTGTAACAACTCGAATTTACTATTAACTAAAATTGGATTTAATCCCTGAATGGTTTTAAAATCCTTAATGTTTTTATTTATTAATTAAAAGGAAGAATAATTTATTTTATTTTTTTCTAGAATAATTAATTGAATGAGCATCACAAGATTTTAAGTAAATATTAATTGATTTTATTTGGTGGCTTAAATTAAATTATAAGTGATTAAATGCTTGTTTATATAAATAAGTTTATGAGAAATTCCAAGAAGGTTTGAGCCTAAACTCATTCCATACACCTTATTTTTTTAATTCATTTTTCCATATCTACTCAAAACAAACAACCATCTTTTCAACTTTTAACCTAATCTATCAAGTCATATCACTTTCTCTCTCCAGCATAGAAAATCACTCCACCACTATTCATCTTCTTCAAGCTCCCATCCAAAGCCAAGCTCTTTCATGGCCTAAATTTCAAGTCGTCACCGCCCGTGAACACCATTGATTCGGTCACACGTTCAGGCCGTCGAGAATCGCTTAGCTCGCCAGAAGCCAACGTCGAGATCCGCCGTTCTCACCGGTTTCCACCTTGTTGGTGAGGCCCCTTGTTGATTTTGTTGTATTGTTTGTTATCTTTGGTTGTTGTAGCTAATCCTTTGATTAATAAGAAAAGTGTTGGTGACCATTAACAAATTTTTTTGTTCCATTGAAGTTAAGTATGATGTTGTAATGAGTAAACTCATTTTTGAAACTAAGAGAGAGAAATTAAGAGGAATAAGACACATGTGGGCCTCTTGTATTTAAATTTGGTTATTTATTAAATATAAAATTATTATATTTAATTGGTGGGACCCATCTGACTTTTATTGAAAAGAATGGATATATATATATATATATATAATTAAATAAATCAAATCGAAGATTTAAGAGATTGATTTAATTATTGGAGGATTGGGATGGTTGTCTATTTGACCAGATTTGACAATCCTTGATCGGTCAACCGAGTTGACAGGGCCGCAGGTCTCGAAAACACGTTTTTCAAAGTTAGGCCATATTTGCTAATTTTGACGTTCTGAACCCATTTTCGAGAGTCTAAAGTACTCATTTTGACTCGTTAAATTGTTAGGACTTCGTTCATGTGCTAGCCTTCGTTGAACGTTAGCTTGGAGCGTATGAGCTCGCTCGTGGAATCGCTTAAGGTAAGGGAAACATATCCTCAACTCGAGATCTTGTGGTTTAATACATGAATGTACCAAAATAGGATGTCTCATGTGATGATTACTTAATTGATTGATGCATGTATGAATTGTGAATGCTTGGTTTGGTACTAGCTATCTGAGATGAAATTGAACATGTCATTATATATGAATGTGCGACTATTTGAAATCGTGATGATGTGATGATGCTTGTATGGTTTGCTGCTTATTTGATGTTTTTAATTATATTATTTAGAAGACTAACATATTCATGATTATTGAGATAGAACTGAACCGATAGGTTATTTTTTGTTATGTGTTGTGGGAATGTTCATAAATTATGATTTCTTAATTGATGTTATAGAATCGTTGCAAAACAGTTAAGGTGCATGATAGGCCGAGATGTTCCATAGCGAACTAGCTTGCATCATCGTCCTATAGGGGACAAGACTCTTTTTGGTACGTGTATTGAGACTGTCGTCTCATAGGAGACCAGTATCGTTTCTGGTGCGTGTAATGACACCGCCGTCCCATAGGGGACAAGCCTCGTTATTGGTGCGTGCATTGACACCGCTGTCTCATAGGGGACAAGACTCTTATTGGTAGTGCATTGCACCGCGTCCCATTGGGGACAAGACTCGATTTTTGTGAGTGCATCGACACCGCTGTCCCATAGAGGACCTTGTTTAATATGTAAGTTTTACTGAAGCTTGGGTCTATGAACCCTTTGATTGTGGTGTATGTTGTGCTTGTTGTTACTGTTGATACCTTATTTCGATTATATTCATGTCTGATCCCGAGTTGGGGATCCTTACTGAGTTTTCACGAACTCACCCTTTCCACTGTGAAATTCCACAGGTACGGTAGGTCTGTACCAGGATGGATGATCAAGCTGGATTTGACCATGAGCTCCGCTATACTCTTTACTATTTATTTTCTTTATGTTCCTTCAACATATTTTCAGGGCATGTGTGTTTCTTTTGGTACTTAAATGATGTTCTGTTTTGAATTTTTACTCGGGTGCCCATAACCTGTTTTTAAAGCTTTTGAACTTAATGAAAGTTAAATTCTTTTATTTGATTATTCTGTTTTTAATAACATGTCCACGTCATCTAAGTGTTGAAAACTCATGCATTAGGATAAAAGTCCTAGGTTTGGACCCAGAGTTTGGGTCGGGTCCTTACAGCCATCATACAAGACTTTTGCACTAGTGTCATCGATGACTTACAAAAGATAATATTATCAATGACCTATTTACTAAAGTGTACACTTCATGGTAAAATACATGGATATGTAGCATGAAAAAGAACAAAAATAATTAGAAAGATCGTATTTGTTTGGGAATTGATATTTTAGAGAAGAGAAGTAAAACTTTTTATTGAGATTTGTGTTTACGAGAAAATATGTTTATTTTAGATTCAATTTGATATAAAGTTTGATTAATGTTTGATGAGATGTTGGAAAGAAGTTGAGGAGAGTTTGAAGAGAAGTTAGGGAGACAATTCTTTCTCTTCCTCTCATCCAAATCCAAACACAGAGATATCTCGTGCATACTTTTCATTATTTATGTCTATAATAATGTGACACATAATTATATAAAAGCAGTTTTAAAAAATATATAAAAAAGTAAGAATTGCACAAACCACCATTTAAGTATGGTATTTGTACCAATTAAGTGCTTAAACTTTCAATTTGAGCAATCATCTCTCCTAAAGTTTGAAAAGTGTTGCAATTAACACATTTAAGTTAATTTTAAGAGATTTTCACTTGTGTGAAGAGGGTAAAATTGTCCCAAAAATTTAGTCTTTCTTTTCTCTCTGTAAAGCCTATAACCAGAGAATTTCATAACTTCTTAGTAAATTAATGAGTTTTTTAAAATGTGTTACCTATAAATTAATGACTTATTTATTATGATACTAAAAAAAAATTGAGTTAAAAATACATAAAAAATGGTTTCTCTTTTATATTAATATATAAGAAATTATACTAGAAAAAGAAATTCAAATTAAGTACACAAGGCAGCAAGCTAAGAAAATACTAAGTTTCATTGTTTTGCAATAAATTTATTATCTTGAGTAAATTTTGAACTTCCAAAGAGATCAACCCTCTATTCCATTTTGTACATAAATTTCTTTCATTTTTAGATTGTGGGCATTCTCATTTTTATTCTTTTTTAAGTTATAAACAAAACTCAAGTTCTGTATAGAAAATTTAGAATAAAACAATCACACAAAAAGAAAATAGATAAAAGAAAAGTAAAAAATAATTATCTATAAATAATATAACAAATAATATTCTATAATATAATCATCCCTAAAAATCCAAAAAAAAAAAAGAAAAGAAAAAAAAAAGTAAACACAGTCAAAAAAGAACACTCAAACAGTAAACAAAACAAAAGCCTAAAGAAAAATCACTAAAATTAAACTCAGTTTTGTCCATTGATGCCACTTACGCCATCCATGCTGTGAGGGTGAGTTGGATCTTTATTTACTATGATACTAAAATTAAATATTTTTTGATGTCTTTTTTTACTATGATACTAAAAAATCCATTTAAAAAATTTATTAATTTACAAATTTCTCGTTATAAATTTATAAGAGGCAAGACGTTATGCTTTGCTATAGTTATAAGCTTTTAGAGGAAAAAATAACGACTAAATATTTTTTGGACAATTTATGTAACAACCCATATTTTTTATTATTTAATAAAAATTAGGTTATTATTTTGATTTGGAAAAAATGGGAATTTAATTGACTAAATTACCCTTAGAATATTAAATTTAGGCTTAAGAAAGCAAGGGCAAAAGGGTCTTTTCACGAAATTCGGGTCAAATTAGGAGTTTTAGGTCAACAGGGGCAGTTTTGTAATTTTGGCGCTAAATGACAAAATAGGGAAAAGGACAAATTAGGCTAAAATCCAAAATAGTCAATCATTGGGCTATAAATACCCAATGATTGCATCGTTTTCGTAACCCTAATCAGAGCCAAAATCATTAGCCATCGCACGCTTCCCGAGGAGCCGCCAGCATCGTCTTCCGTGCAGCCGCCGACAGCCGACTGACGGGCTAGCCGTAAGCCGCCACGCGTCAAGAACCTGTTGGCCGCGCCAGCGCCGCCCGTCTGTGCCAATCCCAGCCCGCCTACGCCTGCGCCAGTCAGAGTCGCCAGCGCCTGCGCCAATCGGCCTTCGCCGTTTTGTTCCCCAACTAGAGGTCGACGCATGTCGCTCAGTGTGTGGCCAAGCGCAGCTTCGGCTTTTGTCCTCTAGCTGAGCCTGCTGTCGTGTCCGAGCCTAGCCTCCAAGACCGCTCGCGCCATTTCGAACCTGACGCGTCACCCGTGCCTGACTCCGAAGCAGCTGTCGACGCGCCCCAGCCAGTTCGTGCACGCGCGTCACGCGCCGGTGAGCCCCAGCCCACGCGCCGCCACCGGATCTCACGCGCCGCCGCTGGCGCCGCCGTCTCCGGTGACCGGAAAAACCCGAACTTCGTTTCTAAGGTAAAACCCGTGTCCCGAGTCCGGTTTTAGGGTTTTTAGAGCCTAATTCTCACCCGTTTGTCATGTACGACCCTTTTTAGGTGGCGATTCTTTAGGGGATTCTTCCTTCGAGTTCCAAGGGTCGTTCCGAGCGGTTTTCGGCCAAGATAAGAGACTGTTTCTCCAGTATAGGGTCGATGTGGGTAATCTTGAACACGTATTTGATTATTTAGCACTGTTTAACGTAGTTTACTATGACTGTGTGTTTCTAATGATTTAAGATGCTTTTATGCTTTGTTTAGTTCGTTTTGCGTGTTTTCCGAGCATGTTTTGAATGTGGTATGTTCCTATAATTAGTATGATGTTCTAAGACTGCGAGTTGTTGCCTATGGACGGTTTCCTGATATTTAGGTTGTCATGTTAGTTAAGGTTCGGATTCCTGTTTCAGATGTTATTTTCCTATTTCGTGTCGGTTATAAGTTCGATGTGTTCTGATTTAGGGGATTCGAAGAGACTGTTGAGTATAATCAAGTTAGGTTCCAAAGGGGACAAGGTTTAGGGGTTTAGTTCAGGTGCAGGGCGTTGGGGAAGATATTCCTACTTCGCGGTAGTGTCAGGGATCGGAGGGCCACCCGATTAGCCATACCTACCAAGAGTTCGCCTGACTTTTCCCAGGTGCCTTGCTAGGGGTGTGAGTCGGGAGATATCCCATAGCGGAGGGTCCGAGATCTACTCTTTGTGCGAGTGTTCGAAGTCTGGTGGCAACCAGGTTGTTTCGGCCCGCTGAGGTGCTCGCACACTAGTATAGGTTACCAAGGTTAAGATAATGAGCTGAGATAGAGTTTTACGATAGAGCTGTAAGGTTCGAGGTTGAGCTAAGGATTGAGTTAGAGCTATGGCTTAGGACATTTACGTAATCACGTTACTTAGTGTTTCTCTGATTATTTATGTGTTCTTGCTAGATCCCGTGCTGGGATCCCTTACTGAGTTTTCTCGAACTCACCCTTTCCATTGTGGATTTCTTTCCAGGTGTTTACAGGTGCACCGAGATGGCTGAGCTGAAGCTGATGTGACCATGAGCAAGATGAGTCGTTTTCCTAGGTTATTTTAAAGATTTATATTGATTTATAAATTTAAAGCATGGAATGGTTTGAGGCATGTTTAGAATAGGTTTTAATGATATTTTATCGTTTTACGGGTACCCCTGAACTTTGTTTACGTTTTATTAAATTATTTCATTAAATACAAAGATATTTAGCATGTCTCCATGATTTTAATAAATGTTATTCATGCATAAGAGGTTAAGGCCCCGGGTTAGACTTTGTGTTGGGTCGGGTCCTTACAATTTATCTACTTGAAAATCTCTTAAAATTAACTTGCGTTAATTGCAAAACTTTTCAAATTTTAAGGGAGTTGGTGGCTCAAATTCAAAGTTTAACAATTTAATCGATATAGATAACATACTTGTAGTTTGTGCAGTTTTTCTTATAAAAAATAATGACTTAATAATAAATTGTATATGTAACCAATTATTACTTACATAAATGGGGTGGAATATAAAAAAAAAAAAAAAAAAAAAAGCGAGTGAGTCAGTGTTCCAAGTCCAAATAGGCTCTGCACAAAGGGCATGAGTTGTGCACTTTGTCTAGAGTATGCACTTTGTCCAAAGTGAAATTGTGGCAAAATTGTGACCACGTGACTGTTTTGATTACCAAGGTAAGATGTGGGCTCAAGTTTTGAAGTGCTATAAATAGATGATGCCCATTGTTGGCAAACCATCCCAAAATCTCTGGAGACACGAGATAAAAATAAAGAGAGTTTCTTCTTATAAGAGAGTTTGTTGCTACTTTGTAAGAGAGAAAGTTTGTAACTCTTATTTTTATAGTGAAGTTCTTTTATCCTTGCCCGTGGTTTTTACCCTAATTTTTTTAGGAGTTTTCGACGTTAAATCACTGTGTCATTCTTTCTTTTTTTTCTCTTCATTATTGTTATTGCGTTCTCAATCTATTTTAGCTGCGACCCTGCTCTATTCGATTAAACAATAACAACAAGTGGTATCAGAGCCTGGTTCTTGGTGTAAATATCTACTTATCGTATTTTCTTTGGTTTCCACTTGAAGTTGATCCTCCACATCAGAAAATAAGTTAGGTATGCTCACCTTTATTGAAAGGCCCGAGGATTGTTTATAGTTCTTGGTAGAAGCAATGACGACAAGGTTCAAGATTGAGAAGTTTAACGAGAAAAATTTCTCGTGTGGAAGATGAAGATGAAGGTTATCTTGAAAAGATCATCAGAAGGTCGGTGGACATCACAAATGATTAGTGGAACAAGATGAATGGGAATGCTATGACAAATCTTCATCTGACACTAGCAGATAGAGTGTTGTTAAGCATAAAGGAGAAGAACGGTGCAAAAGGAGAAATTTGGGATCAACTCACAAAATTGTACGAGATCAAGTCACTTTACAACAAGATTTTCCTTGTAAGGAAGTATTCATTTCGGATGATACAAACTACTTCAATGAAAGAGCCGACTTAACATGGTAAAATTCTACTTTAAAGTCTTCTAATTCGTATTATCAAATTGTATGAACTTGACAAATAGAGGGTATTGTGGTGACAAAAGGTTGATCAACGAAATACAGCTTCAGTGGGAGCAAAAATCATGGAATAGACGAATTAAGAAGTAAGAAGAACATAAAGTGCTACCATTATGGGAAGAAGAGATATATGAAGAATGATTGTTGAAATCTAAACAAAGAAAGATTTCGATCCTTAAGAAAATGTTGCAAGCACCTCTAACGAAGGTGATACTTTATTGTGTGAAGTAGTGACAACTATTGAAGTCAGAAATAGTTTAGTCGATGCGAGACTCATCGACTCAGTAGCTGGTTATCACATGACCTCTTGACAATAATGGTTCTTCATTATGACTTGTCTAAAGAGGATCTGTGTTCACTATAATGATCATGCCTTTTAGATTGTCGGTATTGGAACTATGAAGTGAAATTCCATGATAAATGTTGTCGTACAGTTCAAAAAGTGAGGTACATAGAAGACCTGAATAAGGACTTGCTCTCATTAGGTCAACTTGAAGAACCTTGATTGCAAAGTTGTGGTTGAGAAAATAATCATGAAATTGATTCGAGGAGCGGTGATATTTATGAAGGGATAAAGTTAATATAAACTTGTACATGTTGGTGGGAGAGACTTTGCAGAAGAGAAAGGCATCAGTTGCCTCAAGTAGTCCAAGTGAAAGGTTGCCAAATATGTGGCATGAGAAACTTGGACACATATCAGAGCCAGAAATAAATGTTCTTGTCGGACGAATTCTAGTCCTCGGGCTCACTAAGGTGTATCTACCTTTGTGTGAGTATTGTGTTACAAGTAAGCAACAAAGATTAAAGTTCAACACATCAAATTCTAGAAATAAGGATATTCTAGAATTGGTTCATTCTGATGTATGGAAAGCACCAGTGACATCCTTAGGAGAAGCAAAGAACTTTGTGTTCTTTATGCACGATTACTCCAAGAGATGTTGAGTGTATTACATCAAGAAGAAGGTAGGGTGTGTTCGGTCTTCAAAGTATTGGAAGGGCTAGTTGAACTTCAAACAGGAGAAAAGGTTAAGTGCGGACGATAATGGAGGAGAATATGTAAGCAATGAATTTGCTTCTTTATCAACAAAGTGGTAAAAGGCAGATCACTACTATGGCAGAGCGGTTGGACATAATCTTGTTAGAGAGAACAAAAGGGATGTTGGGAGCTGCTGGTTTAGATAAAGCAGTCAAAATCGTCTGTTGTGTATTGAGTCAATGTTGTTCTTAGGGTATGTTGATGGTGTGAAGGGGTATTACCCCAGGATCGGGAGGGAGCATACCTCTAAAGCCCAAGCGTTGAACCAACTGTGCCACCCCTCGGGGACAAAAAAAATCTAATATTTGAAGGCAGTATAACCAAACAAAAAATAGTATATTATAAATTAAAAAAAAAAGTATTATTGAATGAAAAAAAATGGTATTGTAACCCATGAAACTGAAAGTAATTAACCTAAGTTATATTAAGATACAGTTTTTTTTTTTTTTTTTGAGATTAATTAAGGTACTGTTTTAACCAAATTCAACTCATAAAAACATTGTTGAAGCTTTCCATTAAATAAAAATCATTATGTTTTCTAAGAATTGAGCTTTTTTAGATATGTTTGAGCTTATGCGTTCCTCTTTATTTCCGAATGCATGCTTATTTTATTTCTTGATTTTTTCATATACAATTTATAAACTATTTGAGTTTTAAATCTTGCCAGGTATTTTTGCGTATTATTTTTAACTTTTAGTAGATTTGAAACTCATTAGAATTTACCAAAACGAGTGTAGTCAATCACTTAACTAATAGACTTCAATCAGTGCAGTGTACTGATTCACTTCAATCACTCAACTAATGGACTTCAATGATCAGTGTACTTATCAACTTCAATCACTTAACTGATCGATTTCAATCACTTAACTGATAAACTTCAATTAGTGTACTGATCGACTTCAATCACTTAACTGATAAACTTCAACCAGTGTACTAATTGACTTCAATCAAATAATAATGCACTTGATTCACTTAACTGGTCGACTTCAATCAGTTCAATCACTTAACTGATTGAATTCCATCACTTAACACGTGCTTCATACCGATTAGGGTTTCAAAATATATACTGATTAAGTGTTTGAAATAACACAGAGAGGGCGATTGGGAGGTCTAGGAGTCTTATGGAAATCGATTTAGAGAAATAAAATCGATAAAAGAATTGATTGAGAGAATGATAGAAAGCATTGATCAACTTCAATCAGTGTACTGATCGACTTCAATCTGCATTGATATCAGTACACTGATCGTCTTCAATCACCAGACTTCAATCACTAGATAGATCGACTTCAATCACTAGACAAATCGACTTCAATCACTAGACTAATCGACTTCAATCAGTTTTGGGCCAAGTGTTTTTTGGTCATTTTGATAGGCCCGCTCAAAAAAACTACTATAGATGCACATAGTTTCAAAATGTGCTATACACCAAATATTTATGGTTTTTTTTTAATATATATGCAAAAAACCTCCCACAAAAAAAAAAAGGGCAAAAAATGATTAAACCAAGATAAATTCACACCTTCAATAAAACTCACTCCAATCCATTGAAATCTATAAGTTTCAAGTTAAACTAATTGAAAATATCTAAGTGTAATTGATTGAAAAAAATGAAAGTCTCCAATTATTTTGATATATATGAAATATTTTGAGATTAGAAATTAAACATTTAAATATAAACATCAAAACAATCAAAAATAATATTATTTCCATTTTTTCATGTCTTAGTTGTCATATTGTCAAAAACTTTTTACTTAGAATGAGGAAATTTGAACGAATTATTTTGATATATATGAAATATTTTAATATGAAGACTGCAAATGATGATTCTATTTTAATATGAAGACTGCAAATGATGATTCTATCTTTTAATTTATAGGCAAGGAGACAACCCCATTGCAACAGCCTTTTTATGGTTATAGTTGAGTGTTCAAACAAAATCAAAATTTAAAAATTTAAAAACTATCTTCCAAAAATTTATTTTAGTTTATGAAATTTTGATAAGATTTACCTACTTTCTTAATAGAAGATAAAATTAGGAGAAAATTGTAAGAGATTTCTTTCAAAACTTATTACAAATATGTTATATTCTATTTTTTTTCTTTCATGTTTTTTTTTTTTGTTTTTTTGGTTAAAATAATTAAATTTATCATAATCTATTAGTTTAAACTTTTAGGTTGATTAATAATTTACATAATATAACATGTATAGGTCATGTTGTGTAAAATTAATTCTTTTTAAATTTTATATAAATTTGGAGGTTTTCGGAAGTTAAATTAAGGTTTTTGGATAGATAAAAAGGAGTTGCACGTTGTTGAATGTAAAATAATGTTATTAATTATGAATGTTAAATAATATTTTATATGCATTCAAAATTAATATATTTATTTATGACCTACTGTCTTATAAATTTATGATTCAAGAATATATATTTATTTATGATTATGGCAACGATAGTTGTTAAGATTATAATTATTTGTGTATGGATGTGTATGGAGGTTGATTTATGATTATTCTAAGTTTATTCGTAAGGTTATAATAAATGTTTATGTACTGATTGATTTAATATACTTGTCAAAACAAGCATATTTCTGCTGACATCAGAAAGCACTAACTTCTAATTTTAGATATATCTAAATGTAATTGTCACGATTTAAGAATAAATGTTAATCGTTAGGATTTAAAAATTCAAAAAATCATCTTTTGATTGAAAAAAATAAAATAAAGCTTTATTTTTTATAATTTTAATTTCAATTTTATAATTTTAATTTAAAAACCGAACATTGCTTCCAATGCAAAATGACTCAGACTAGGGGACAAACCCCTCAAGACATAACAAATCGTACCCCAAGAACCGACCAGTTCATATAGGCTTAAGATTTGGTTCAAACCCGACCTGCTCGCCTTAACTCGACCCACCTCGGTTCTGATTGAGTACCAGTTCAGTAACTTCAACCAAAAAAACACCACCAAGCCACAATTGCTTCAAGCCACGTGACAAACAACTGACCAAGCCTACTCTTAACCATCTGTCTCATCCAAAACACTGCACTATTGCTCCTTCCAACACTAAGACAGCCACCGAAAAACCACCGTCAACGGTGGGGTTCCATCTTCGTCTTCAACCTTAGAAGATCTTGCCCTTTGAGCTTGTTGCAACTGTCATCAGAAAAGAACCCACCATCTCTGACTCTTCCTTAACCATCTAGATTTCTTGATTAGAGTCCATCTCCACCCACACATAGAGCTTCAAGCGAAACCCTGAAAGGGAAGTGTTGTTAAGGACAAGGAAACGGGTGAAACAATATTGTAAGGGAAGCTTAAAGATGTGTCTAATTTATATTCTAGACTTAATGCCGCCTCAGATTGAAGACATGAAGATTATGAAGAAGGTGCAGCTTTTGGAAAACATCTAGGTAAAATAAGGCAGACAGTAGCTATGTTGTGTATCTGATAGAAGAAGAAATTTTACAGAGATTGAGAGAAATATTTTCTATAAATTATTGATAAAGAAAGAGCCATTTTATAAGAGAGCTTACATAAACGTCCAAAAGAAAAAAGACAAAAAGGGGTTGTTACTAATGGAAAGAAGAAACTAATCACAATATAAACTTGTAACTAATTAAGGTTTAACATCCCTCGCAAACGAACCAGACTTGTGAGCACAGTAAGGTTTGTTCGGAGCATTTGAAAACGATTTGTTTGGAGAAGCTTTGTAAGAATATCAACAAGTTGTTTTTCTGATGAGACATGGCAAAGAGCAAGCTGATTTTCTAGAATGCGATCACGAACAAAGTGCTGGTCAATATCGATGTGTTTTGTGCGTTAATGCATGACATGATTTGCAGCTATTTGAGTTGCACTGATATTGTCGCAAAAAAGGAGGGGTGGAGATTGAGCCGAGAAACCAAGTTCAGAGAGCATTGTCATTAACCAAATGAGTTATGCAGTAGCATTAGCTAGAGCTTTGTATTCATTTTAAACTGGATCGGGATACAGTTTTCTGTTTCGACGATAACTAGGAAATTAAGTTGTGACCTAAGAAAGTGCAATAACCACTCGTACTGCGTCGATCGTCTGGACAGCTAGCCCAATCAACATCAGTGTAACTTACAAGCTGAAGAGATGTAGGTACAATTCGCAGTCCCATATGCATCGTTCCCTTTAAATACAGACAAATGCATTTTACTGCAAGCCAGTGTGTAGACGAGTCAAGGTGCAATATTGAAGTGCACCAACTAGACTTCGGTATTCTGTAGGATTTGACAACAATTCACCATCATAAAGAGACAAAGATGTGACAAACGCCATAGGAGTAGCTACAGGTTTACAATCATACATATTTGCACGAGTTAAAACAATTTCAATGTACCTGGATTGAGACACATGAAGACAATTTGCAGAAAAAATAGCCTGAACGCCAAGAAAGCAGGATACGGTTCCCAAGACCTTAAGCTGAAATTGAGCATTGAGAAAATTCATAAACTCTGTAATCAAAACTTGATTATTACCTGTGATAATGATATCATCAACGTAGATAAGTATGATAATAATGTCGGAAGATGATCAGAGAAAAAACATTGAGCTATCAGATTTCGCTGCACGAAACCTGGAGGTTGTTTCATGTAAACTTCTTCGTCTAGATCTCCATTTAAAAATGCGTTACTTACATCCAGCTGTTGAATGTTCCAATGAAAGCTGACGGCGAGAGATAATACTAACCGAATAGTGGAAGCTTGACCACTGGGCTGAAAGTGTCAAAGTAATCGGCTTCATGGGTCTGTGTGAATCCACGAGCAACTAGCCGAGCCTTGTGAGGATCAATATCAGCATTTTGTTTGTATTTGAGCCGAAACCCCCACTTAAGCTCATCGGACGACATTGAGACGGACAGGGAACAAGAGTCCATGTTTTGTTGAGATCCATAACAGAAAGTTCAGTTTCCATGGCAGAACGCCATTCCGGACATTGCAGAGCTTTCTTGTAGGAGGATGGTTCAAAGGTTGAGGAAACATACGAAGAAGAAAGCCAGGCCTTTGGTTTAAAGATACCATCCTTGGAACGAGTTATCATAGGAAGGACATTTAACGAAGACGGAGGGCAAGATGAAGAGGAAATGAGTGGTTCGGAAGAGAAAGAAGAAGAGGAAGATTTTGTGGAGATTGAGTGATCGAGTAAGGAAGGAACTATAGGTAAATTAGGAGTAGTAGAGGAGGGGGAGGATTGAGAAGACATTGACTGAGTGAAGGAGAGATAAGTTGGTATATTGGAAAGAGACGAGACAGGACGTGGCAGAGGTCTAGCTGTATATTGGGTGGGAGAAACTAGACTAGAGTCAATAGGCGAAGAGAAAGGACGTTTAGAAAGGACAAGTGTCAAATGCAGTGCCGTAGATGGAGAAGTTGACCGTTGAACAATATAACTTGAATTTTGAAGAAGATGAAGCGCAACAGAGGAATCAGAAACAGGATTTTTGAAAGACGAATCTGGCAAAGAAGTAGAACAAGAGAAAGGAAAAGCTCGATTCATCAAATACAACATGACGAGTAACATAGAGTCGACCGGTTTGCTTATTAAAACAAAGATATCCACTATGATTTTGACTATACCCGAAGAAGACGCATTCTGATGAGCAAAAATCAAGCTTATTTGATGAATATGGGCGAAGAAACGGAAAACACGAACATCCAAATACACCTAACACAGTGTAATCAGGATGTTTTCCAAACATAGTGATGAATGAGGAGTTATTAAAAAGAATAGAGGAGGGAGCACGATTTATTAAATGAACTGCAGTTTGAAACGCATAAGGCCAAAAAAGTAAAGGGACAGAGGAATGAGCAAGAAGTGATAATGTGACTTCTACAACTTGACGATTTTTCCTCTTTACTCTTCCATTTTGCTGAGGAGTATAAGGGCAGGATATTCGATGATGAATGCCATGAGTGGCAAAACAATGGGTTAGAGATCGATACTCATCACCCCAATCTGTTTGAACTGTTTTAATAGATGTATGAAATTGAGTTCGAATCATTTGATGAAAATAATTAAAAGTTGTAGCAACTTGATCTTTGGTTTTTAACAGATATATCCAGCAATAACGAGAGTAGTCATCAACAAATAATAGAAAATAGCAAGCACCAGTAACAGACTTAGCTGAAGAAGGCCCCCAGAGATCGGAATGAAAAAGATGAAAGGGAGACAGAGCACGTTTTTCATTTAATTGAAAAGGTAAACAATGGCTTTTAGCCTTTTGACAAGAAACACAAATAGAGTTTGTTTTATTGAAACGAGAATATAAATTGCATAAACGAAGGACATTGTTAACAATAGGTTGTGAAGGATGTCCAAGGTGAAGGTGCCAGAGGTTGAAGTCAACAGATCATACGGCTGCAGCTACAAATGGATAGGTTAATGCAGGAGTTGATCGGCCAGCTTTATATAGCCCATTTTCAAGAGTACCACGAAGCAGAATCTTATGGGTACGAATGTCCTTGACAACAAAAAAGGAAGAAAAAAAAAATTCAATGGAAGCATTATTGTCTTTACATAATTGAGCAACACTGAGAAGATTATGAGAAATGGAAGGAGCATGAAGAATTTAACATAAATGAAGGGGATGATGCGAAGAAGATAACAAGGAAGAGCCAATATGTCGAACAGAAAGGGACATACAATCGCCAACTGTGACTTGTTCTTCACCATCCTAAGGCACTGCATTAGACAGATTGTTGAGATTTGGAGTTAAATGATGGGTGGCGCCAAAGTCAAAGTACTAGGAATCATCGGGTGATATATGATGATATTGATTTTCAAGAGTTGTAGATGGAGCGGTGTGTGTATATAGAGCATGAGGGGTCGAGGACGGTGGTGGATGAGGCGGTCGATATTGCAGGTTGGTTCGATGATAACAGGTAAAGGCTGTGTGATTGTCTTTCGTGCAGATTTGACAGAGTAACGGTTGAGAGGTTTGAGGAGAAATTGGTGGTGGATTGAAGGGAGATCTGTATGAAGTAGATGTGGAAACATTAGATGGTTGTTTACCTAGAATGCCGTTTTGAGAGTTGAAACCGGAACGAGGTCGAAAAAGAGGTATAGAGTTGGAAGAAGGACGAAAGCTCCGCCGTGTGGGAACAGATTTTGCCATTGGAACACCTGCAACATTTGCTTGGATTACAGATAAATGATCAATGGAGTTCTGTTGTTCTAACCTGTGTTCGTAGCTAAGTAGAAGTACACGAACGTCCTCCACGGTAGGTAACTCAGCGCGATGTTGAATAGATGTTACAAATGCATTGTACTCTAAGCCTAAGCCTTCAAGAATATGAGCAATATGATCCTTGAGAGATATTGGTTCCCCAATTGAAGACAATCGATCAGCTATATCTTTGATCTTCGTGAGATATTGGGAAATAGAGATGTCGTCTTTCTTTTCTCGTAGCAACTGAGATTTGAGGCTTAGAACTCTGGTTATAGATGTGGATTCATAGGTGCGACGAAGAGCTTCCCAAATCTCATGAACTGTAGAATATGAAACAATTTCGCCCATCTTTTCCTCTATGAGTGAAGAGTACAAAAGGGTCATGACTGCTCTGTTGTATTTTTGCCAAACAGAGTAATCAGGATTGATCTGTTGTGACAGATTGTTGAGTAGAGTGGGTGGAGTGGGTATTGATCCATTAATAAAACCTTCAAGTCCCTGAGCATACATATAATTCAACAGTTGATTTTTCCAAATGAGATAATTGGAATCACTGAGTTTGACAGATAGCGCTTGAGCAATGCTAGGAAAAAGATGATTGGAAACGGATGGAGTTTGAACTGGAGAATAAGATGTAGATGGTAGAAATGGTGGATGAAATTGGTTGGTCAAGGGTGGGTTATAAAGACCAAATTGAGGTGGTCGAGAATGCAAGTTTGGGGGAGGATACGGAGAATAATAAGGCGATTGAGGATGAGGATGAGAAGCTGGATGACGAAGAGGTGTCGAAACTGACTGCCATTTGACGACGATCTATTGATTTATGCTTGGGATGGAAGATTAAATGGAGCAGTCAGGACCATGGGAGTTTGTTGGAGTGACCGGAGCTGGTGAGGAAGAAGTTGCCATGATGACCTAAGATACTGATACCATGATAGAAGAAGAAATTTTATAGAGATTGAGAGAAATATTTTCTATATATTATTGATAAAAAAAGAGCCATTTTATAAGAGGACTTACACAAACGTCCAAAAGAAAAAAGACAAAAAAGGGTTGTTATAACCAACCATAAATAAACTAATGGAAAGAAGAAATTAATCGCGATATAAACTTGTAACTAATTAAGGTTTAACAGTATAGACTTGGACATTCAATTAATATGAAATCAACGTGTTAGCATGAATAAGAAGATTGAATTTTGTGAGGCATATCAGTGAGTTGATATCAAAACGACAAAAGGATGAACGAAAGTATAGTAAGAAAGAAGCAAAAAGCAGATCAGATAGTCAAATTCAAATAGACTAAAGTAGCAAGCAGCAATTCACATAATACGCAAATTACACAAGAAATTCGGTTTTGTTCCCAGGTACAAATTATATCATGCAAACAAGCCCCAGTAGTTGACTATCATTCTGTTTGCCCTACACAACCATTTCTTGTGGCTAATCAGCAGTCCAGCTCTGTTCCACAATTTCACGCACTCTCCTGTTGTACTCCCGCTTATTCTCGCTGTACATCCGAGCAGCTTCAGAATTAGCAGGAGAGTTTGGATTCGGATCGCACAGCAACGACTGCAAACGGAAAATAAAAAACAAATACATGCTTTATCAAATCTTTATTTAATCAAGAAAAACCACCAACGAGCCATGCTTATCGATACCCAATAGACTTGCAGATAATTCGCGCACCCTCAACCTTTTCCCCACTTTTCTTAGTGGGCAGTCCAAGTATATTTGGGGATTGAACATTCTTGAAATATATTGATTTCTCATTAAAAAGATATCGATAATCAACAATAATGGCTGCAATTTCTAAAATATGTTCAATTCCGATAAGATTAATCAGCCAATTACATTCTTCCAACAGTTTAAAATGTTTCATTTATATTTTCACCTTTGAAGTGCTTTCATAACAACCCGTTTGCTTCTTTTAAAATAAAGGACATGTGACATAGCAGTGCCTTGTGAAAACATATGCATGGGCTTCAAGTTCAAGATGAACTTGGGGTTGGGGTAAGTGTTAACTACGCCCTTGATCTTAATCTTTCAAAAATCTATAATAAGCCTTATCTTTTATAATGATTCAAATTTCAGAATGACCTTTTTCTAAGTACTTATCAAAAGTCTCCCTCTCAGATATTACGGCATAAACAATGGAAGAGGAAAGCGACAAAAGGGAATCCCAATACAGCTCAACCCAAGGACCACTATAGCTCAATAAATTGCTTTCTTGGAGAATTAAATTCTCTTCCTACATCAATCAAACATTTTCGCGGTTCTCCTACCTTCTCATTTCCACTGACTCCACACACGCATCATTTTCCTATCACGAACTTATTCTTCTCTTGAAGCTCTTGATTTTTCTAGAGTGCGACTTTTCAACATTAATAAGACTCTTTATATTTTATCAACGTAGCACTTTTTTAGAATGTGTGGCTTCCTGGAGTAAATGACTATCATTTTAACTAAAATTTATGGTGGTTATTTCCTAAACATTAAAGTATACTTGGGTTTAATAATTTTTTTTAAGAGAATCATATTTTATTATTCCTTATTTGTTAGCGGCTTCCTCTATTTAAAAAACACCCCTCTCAATTGTAAGAACATGTGTAAATATAATAAATATATCAGTTTAAGAAAATCTCAATTCCTTCTAAAATTTACATTTTTATCCTTTAACCTTAAAATTATTTCAAAACAAGGCTTTATATAATTTTTTTCTGTTAAAATGAATGCAAAAAAGCGACTTAGTACTTGGGGGAGGGATGGTTGATTAATGAAATTTATCCCAAACTACTGCGTTATTTAACCACATTCCACCATTTAAACACTCAAACTTCTTGTCTCCCTAATCAATACTTCATTAATGTAACTAGACCCCTTTGTTTTCCGGCCCACTCCCACATGCACCTGAGTTATAAGTCTCTTTTTCGTATTCATTTTAACATAACAACATTGTTGTTTGGAAAAAAATTTCAAATAATAGACATAAATGAAATTTATCTCACAAAAAGGTGGGTGAATCAAACTTGACGTATCACTAATTCAGAGAACAAGGACAAGAACTAAAAGAATGGGTAGCTACGGCATCAGGCATGGATCAGCAGGGAGTATAGGTTTACGACTAACTGCAGGCTTCCCCAGCTAATATGGTTAAGATAAGCATCCTGAGTGAGGACACATGAGCATGTGCCTTCTAATACTAAAGTAGAGCACAGTAAGAATAGCAAGGGCAAGTTTCCTTGAAAATCTTCTTTTACATGCTTTTCATCCAAAATAATAAAAGAAGGCTATTGATCATACGTTAAGGCCAAATTGATTCGGTGTACCTGAATAGAGGTGAGTATTGCAGCTACATCATAGATTGGGCTCCATTGGTTTTGCAGAATGTCCAAACAAATGCTTCCATCGGCATAAACTGAAAGCAATCACAAAAGCAAATGAGCAGAAAAGGCTTGGCAACATGTAAAAAAAAAAATTTTAAAAACAAAACTGTCGCATCACCCACCCATGTCCAAGCCAAAATACCATACAAATCAAACAGAGTGCATAGAATACATAAAGGTTTGATGAGGCAATAGTGTTAATAGGTGGAAATTTTTTAAATTTCTTAGCAAAAGAAAATTAATGAAGCACAAAAATACACACGTTTAGGGAAATTCTGTTTAACAACAAATAGTGGCAAAGCCTTGCAGTAAAGTGGCCATCCTCTTAATATCTAGTGGCACGGAGATTATGAAAAAAAACCCTCAAATGAAAAAAGAACGGATCACTTCAAGCATATAATGTTTGTACATGGCACATTCCTTGAGATTGTGAACTTACTGTTTGGGTGGAACATTCTAGACACAAAACGGACCGTCGGTGGCTTATTAGGATAATCTTCGGTGAACTGAAGTGTCAGTTTAAACGTACCTGATCAACTCAAAGAAATGATCACACAATTATAAATCATAAACTACACGTGAGGTTCACAAATGAATATTCATGAGAAAAGGGAAACTATCAAAACTAAATACATATTAACTGAAATTTCAGAAAATCAAACAAGACGCTACCATTTCTTTCAATATAACCACACGTTCACACACTTAAAAAAGAACTGCAGAATGCATGGATCCTTCATTCAGAGTTCATATCCATCACTAGCACTAGAAGAAAGGAAAGAAACTTGACACTATCATTTTAAAATTTTTAAGTTTCAAGCTAGAATTTTGACTAATTCTAATTATTCTCATGTTTTGAACCAGAAAATAAATAAAACACTCCCCATATCCAAATAATCGCAAGAGCTTAAAAGGAAGACCAAGAAACATGATTTACAAAATATCATTCTAGTCAACGCCATATAATACCATGGTGTGTATTGCATTAAAAGAAGTATCGATATTGTTTATTAATTATAGTTTTGAACAGAAAACAAAGTGAAATCATCAAAGAATAAAATAAAAAAATCATTAAGGAGATGTTTGGGCCACCATTAATAAAGCGGAAATTGGGAAGGAGAATGATTCCCAGTACTTGGGCCACCGAGAATCATTCTTCCCATAATCACGTTTTCCCAAGATCACCTTTTTATTCTTCTTCCAACTACTTTCTATTCTTTCCATACTAACTTTTTATTCTCCCCATAACTATTTCTAACTCACATCATACCAATTATTTTATTTTTCTCATTATCATTCTCTTCACCAAAACACAATGAATCATTCTCCTCATAATCATTCTCTTAACCATAAACACAATTAATCATTCTGCCCATAATCATTCACTTTCTCATTCTGCCCTAATTCTCATTCCTCTCATAATCATTCTCATTCTCATTCTCTTTGCCCCAAACACACAGACTTGATCCTAATCACAACACTGGTGTCTTCTTAATAAGTCATTTAGGCCCAGAAATTGAGAATACCTCCATCCCATGGTGTATCATCAGGCCTGCAAAATTCAGTGAAAAAGACATGTAAATACCATAACCTCCGTAACAGAAGCAATGACGGAAACATATCAAATTTATGATAAAGAAAAAGAAAAAGGTTATACCCAAATATAACAGCATTCCATAGCATGATATTATTGTCTTGCGGAGCACCACTGATGCCGGCAGGTGGATCATGTTGCAACCTCTTGAAGTCTCTCATCAGTCTCTTCCTCGAAGGAGTAGACATCCTCACCGGCTGAAAATAAATCAAGACAACAATTTTAACTTCACAAACTTAAGCAGATGCAGAGAACTGATCGTGCTTAATCCAAACATGTCGAGGTACCGTTCAAGGATACAATATATCAAAATACAACCGAGTGCAGGTTATCTAAAGAACAAGAAACAAGTTAAATCAAATGAGAAGGGAGCAACTCTATCTTTTCATGAAACAAATTAACACTTCGAGAGGTTCTGTTTAATTTCATTTATAGATAACAAACAAGACCAGAAAGAAACCTCCGTTGACACATAATTGATGATTAAACAAGAAAAACTAACTACCGACTATTGCAAACCCGTGCCTTAACCAAACTAAAAGGTCAAGGCCAACTCGTTCCACATCAATATCTCAAACCCCTAGATCTATGCGCAGAACTTCCTGTCAAACAAGAAAATTACATCGCTTAACAAATTAGGGCGAACAAGTGTTTAACAGTTCAGAATGTACGCGGCAACCACGTCAAATTACATAAGAAACAAAGATCAGTAACGCCACAGCGATCCACCAATCCAGGCCAAAATGAACAAGACAACGACGTAAGATAAGAGAACTGAAGCAATTAAGATGATCGGAATCGATTACCTGTAACCTAGAACGGCGAGAGCCTTCGCCGATCTTGATGGACAGAGAAACGAAATCAAAAAGAACAAATTCCGATTTCAATTCTCTTACGGTCGGACTCGTTGATGAGAGACTTCCTCGGTGATCAAAACACGATCAGAGGCAGAAAGGGAGTATGAAATCTCAGGTCTTTGGGTTATATTTATTGAATTTACCACACAAATAAAAAAAAAAGAATATTAAAAATAAAAGATGAATGATAGAGGAAGATGGATTACCACGTGCCAATCAGTGATGTGGGGTAATTTTGTTTATACGTTTTCGAATTTGGCCGGCTTTTTTTGCGCGTGGATTAACAAATAACACTTACCACGCGCCGCCTTGGCTTCTCTTCAATTTCGTCCGCGTTTAATTCACAAGGGTGTATATTATCTTCTACTAGGGGTGTTCATCTCTTATTAAGTTGGTCAAAATAATCAGTCGAGTCGTTAACTCAATTAATTCATTTTGATTTTTTTTTTTTTAATTAAACAAAACATATTCATCGTACAAATTTTTACTTAAATTTTAAGATGAATTAAAAAAAAAAAACTAACATATCCAATACTTTTTAAAAACACATTTAAAATTAAGTTAATTTTAAAATAATTTAATAATAAATATAATTAATTAAATAAAAATATTAATATTAAATGAATGAATTTTTATTAACCCACCAAATCTAAATGACTGACTTAACTGATGGAACTGACCAAAAAATTAGGTTAAATATTTTTTTAACCAACATCGATCCACATATACTTGAAAGGTTGAATCGGTTTTTAAAGAATGTATGTATGAGCATCCTTATCTTGTAAATAAGTTATCGTTTGGATGATAGTTTTTGTATAAAGATTATAGTAACTTGTTGTATGAACATCCCTATCTTGTTAAAATGTGTGATTATTTTGAGACGTTAGAAATAAGTAACTAGAAACATATGATTAGAAATTGATGATTATTTAGAGTGATTATAAATCAATGATTATTTTTTATAATTAATGAGTATAATCTGTACGTGATTATTTTGAGTATTATAATAATTTGTTGTTTGAAGAGTGATAGTAAAATTTCATTTTTAATAGTTCGTCACGAACGTGAAACCAACACCCAACGTATTTTTAACAAAATTTAAAATTAGTCCAAGGTTGAAGTTAATTTATAGATAAAAAAAAGAACTACAAGGTACAATGGTTCATCGATTTGAGATTCTTTTCTATTCGCTCTTACTTTGGTGGAACCATGTCATTCAATATATTATTTAGAAATAGGTTAGAGATATTGCACTTATAATTTTACAATTGAAACAATAATAATAATAATTAAATAATCGATATACAGCCATGTTTTCTTTTTAATATGTACATCAATTTATCAATAAAATTGCAAATAAATTCAAATAATTCATAACTTTTTTTTTTTGGCAAGTTAAAATTTTATTCCTAATCTACATTAAATTTATAAGTATTGAATTTATAGGTTTTGGCTTTAATTAATTAAATATAATTTTTTATTGGCTAAGTAACCCAAAATTTATTAATTGGTATATTTAAGTGACAATTCTTTAGATTGAATGGGTCAGTGGCACATCGGTTTCATTGTTTGATGCTAGTCCTTATTTGAGAGTAGTGAGTTGTGAACTCCTGCTTTATGAAAGTTTTTAATCATGTGCATAGGTGAGACCAATCAAACAACGCTAGATCAATATGTCACCCCCGTTGGAGATTGTCGTAGTGTGTGGCTGGGAACGCAACGTCATAAGATTGAATTCTCTCCTTCACTTTTATTGTAGAAGTAGAATAGTTTTTCCCTTAAAAATTGATTCTAAGGCTTGAATAAAGAGTTTTCGCTTCTCATTAGTCCAAAGGACTATAAACAGTTCATTAGAAAAATTAGTGGTGCTTCAGGAGAAAGATGTGATTACAAGTGTAGAACTGATTTCTCGTCCTAGCAGCTGTAAATTGCGAATAAGCTTCTGAAGGATCATATGAAAAATCATTGATTATATCCACGAACATAACTTGTCTTATAGTTCGAAATAGTTCAACAAGTGTCTTTAGTGGAATAAGTCTAATGTTAACAAATAGAGATTGGATCCCAAGTCATTTAGTTATCAACCTATAGGTCCACCTTTTATTATGCTAGTTCATATTTGCTAGTACACATTGTAGTTAGAGAATGAGTTTGAAAAGTTCAAACTTACTAATTAATTAATTGGAGCTTTAGTTTAATTTTTTAAAGTAATTTATTGATATATTGGATATACTAATAAGTTAATATTTATGAGATAAATATTGAATAGAAATAATTAATATATTGAAAATATTAATTAAGTATATAATTATTTGGTAATTATTTAATTAAAGAGAAATATTTAAGATACTGGATATATATATATATATATATATATATTAATTGTATTAATAATTATTTAATAGTTATTAAACAAAACGTTGATTAATATATTAGATATATTAACTTGACATTTATTGGGAAGATATATATTGAATATATTATGTAATAGACAATTTATAGATAAATATCAATTAAAAGTATTATATCAATACACCTAATATATTTTGGAATTCTAAAATTCCCTCCCTTAAATGAGGGAGGAGATTTTCAAATTTGCTCAATAAGAAAGGAGGAGGATAAATATTTATTAGATATATATTTTTATGATATTCTTCAATATCTTTTAATATATATTTTTCAAGTTTTAATGTCAAACCAACACTATAAATAAAGGTTGTTTATGCTCTCCATTCCCATTCCTTCTCAATTAGAAAATCACATCTCGTACAAAGAACACCCTATCTTAGTTGAGATTTCTCTTCTAATCTTCTTTATCAAACCTCTAACAAAATAATCACAACTTCCTTTCTCTCTAATAGACTACTGATGTTAGCAAGAGAGATATAGCCTGGAAGATTGAAAGAGACTGAAAAATCATCCAAAGAAATAGTCGATCCTACACAGCATAAAGACGTACCAAATTAGATCATAGATGCCATTCAATATGAGTAACTTTAGTTTTATAACATATCTATCACCTAAGGTATTATGCATGTAGAATAACTAAATGAATTAGTTATAAATTTAAAGTAATGGACACACTTATGCTGCATTAAATTGCATGCTCCTACCCTTAATTCTCAAAAGTTATCAAATCATATTGTTTTGAGCAGATGTTGATGAACCTTGTATTTACACGAAAATCATTTACAAATAGTGGTTAGCTTAACCATTTCCAAATGACGGATTCGAGTGAGGCTTCGTTCATACTTAGGATCTAAATTATAAGGAATCGGTTCAAGAGAACGCTACCCTTATCTCAAGCATCGTACATTTACAAGATACTTGCATGTATACGATGCGAGATTCCAAGAAAGGTCATTTACCTTTTAAGCATGAATCTCACTGTCTAAGAAACAGAGTCCAAAAACACCTCAAGAGATTGAGGAGATGAAACACATTCTCTATGCTTCAATAGTAGGAAGTCTATTGTATGCAATATTATGTACACATAATTTTTTATGCTACACGGTAGACATTGTCAATATATATCAGTCAAATCAAAGATTTTTTGATCATTGAATTGCGGTTAAGATCATTCTTATGTATCTTTAGAGAATAAGAAGTTATATATGTACATACGGCCTTAAGGATTTGATCCTTACTAGATACACAAACTATAATTTTTCAAATTTGTAAGGACTCTAGGAAGTTCACATTAGGAGTAGTATTCACCATCAACAACAAAACTGTAGTTTGGAGAAGCATCAAGTAAATGTTAGGAATAAAAGGTAGCAACATGCAGTTAATATAGTGGAAACATATAAGTATAAAAAAAATTCCATAATTAATTACATTAATTAATCTATTTGCATTTACCCTAGGTGATTGACTTGTTATTGTAAATTAATACCCACATTAAATGACGCTTCTAATCTAGTACGACAAGTCTTTATGCTTAGCAGGATCGATATATTCCTTGAAACACTTAAATGATCTCCTTCTGTCTTCCGGGGTATGACTTCTTTACTGCAATGAGTGCTTGGTGGGAAGTCTTTAGAAAAATGAGCAAAGAATATTTTGTCTGAATTTTGATTATAGAGAAAGAGAAGAAAGATCTAAACTTTCAGAGTAAGTTTTCTTTGTATGAGATAGGTTACTTTAAAACTAAATGTGATGATTATGAAGACTACCCAAACCTTCTATTTATAATTGAGAATGGACATTTAAACTAAGAAAAAAAAAACTTTGAATATCTTATATTAAAATCTGGCGAAGATGGTTGTTGTGAAATGTGAAGGGAGAAGAGGAGATGTTGAATGGCTACTAACCAAGGGTGCTCAATGAAGTCCACGATGATGAGTCATGACGACACTCAAAACGTGACCGCGAAGGCGGATGAAATTTGAGCTCACTCACGAATGGCTATTGCCGACATCGACTTGATTGAACGGTGACAGATGAGACAGGTAACCATGTGATAATTGGTGTGACGACTTCTTCTTTCTACGACCAGTGACAACGTTTGATGTTCGGCGGGGGAAAATTCGGCGAAGATGGGTGTTCTGAAACGTAAAGGGGAGTGATAGAAGTAGTGTGATTTTCAAAAGGGAGAGGTAGGTGGCAACGAAAAGTTTGTTAGGATTTTACCATGAAGACCTAGTAGTTTGTAAATAAAGAACAAAGCATTAATGTTAGACATTCATGACGCATTTGGATAGGGCAGGTTGGGATAGGTTAAGATGGCAAGTGTTAGAAAATCTGTGTTTGGGGTGCAGGGTTGGGGTGGGAAGTGTTAGGAAGTCTCTGTTTGGGGTGCAAGGTTGTGGTGAGAAGTGTTAGGAAGTCTGTGTTTGAGGTGCAAGGTTGGGATGAGAAGTGTTAAAAAAAAAAAAAATCAAATTTAACTTAAATAAAATTCTTTTAATATTATAATTATTAAATTAATTACCATGTTTAAATGAAATTAAAATATTATAATTACTAAATTGAAAATGAATGTGGTTAATAACTTCATTGTATTAAAATTACGAAGGACTTAATTAATATTCTTTGAAGTCTAGAAATAGATAGTTTTGAAATTCAAATTTTCACTCATGCAATGTGTTTACAGTTTTCATATTAAGTGGGATAAAATAATATTTATAAAATTGAGTGACAATATTTGAAGTTCAAAAGTAGGAGTGTTATAAATATCTCATACATAATAATAGCATAGCATGTGAAGACAAAATATAAATAGTCCGAACAAAACATCTAAAACGTCCCAAACTTCCATCATCACATTACTTAACATTATTTCTGTCCATTCCGAAGCATGTAGGTGCAATAATTACGAGTCATACGACCATCAAGCTGAAGGAAAGTTGCTACTTTATCTCAATCACATGCCACAAAATGCACGAAATCAACTTGTTCATCCTCTGTAAAGTAAGTAAGAGAATCTATTTTCTTAATGGTTGATTCTCTGTTCTTACTTATTATCTCCTGCTTTTGGATTTGCCAATTTATGACCTTGTTCAACTTTTCTTCAGTCATTTGAGTGTGCTTCTTGAGAACATTAAGTAACTGAACATCCTTTCCCACCCTCTTTCATTTTACTACCACTAGCCCTGGATTGACTTCCGCCTTGACTTTCGGTGACTATTTCAACATTATTTGGAGATTATAAGGTTTTCACATTCATACTTGGTCCCTCAGTGGTGTATGATACGATAGTGTCTCAGGGACATAGTAATCAGGCAAATTAAGGTCTAGGAAATCCTTAGGCACATCTTATCGGCTAGCCTCCCTTGATGCAACTGTTTTGGCTACTGCAACAGTGGCATTAGTGTGAGCTTTACTTGTACCTCGATCATCTCTGAATATGTGGGCTAGTGCGTCCAGATGTGGTAATGGTTTGTTCCAAAGACCCTTCGCATTAGGATGTGTCTGAAAGAGAAAATGACATATTATTAGGGAAGAGTGATATACAAGGTTAAATATCATGTTCAATATGGTAAACGTGAAGAAGTAAATTAAATACCTTCACCCATTCATAGAAGGTGTCCTCAATTTCGACACACTTTCTTTCATCGTTCCATCCAAAGCAGTCCTTCGGGGCCAAACATCTTCTTGATGCCCTGATATTGTTTCTTGAATGTTCGAACTGTACACTTAATACTATATTATTTATTCTTGTGTGTTGGGTAAATTCTTTTGCATGTGCGTAAGCAATGCGTTGATGTACTGGTTTTAATGTGCCACAAGGTGTTGTGAGGTGTTTTGCCTCTAAACCCATCATGCCTTCGATTAAATAAGCATCCACGACTAGTGTACACTGGTGTCTTGAAAATGCTCTATTCGCGCCAGACATTGCACTGTAATGGGTAAACAATATTAATAAAGTTGTGAAGCATGAATAGTAGACCTTATCAACCAAGAATTGTAAAAAAACATTTATGTATACAGACGTACAGTTAATGATATTTTGTAGTCCTTCACATTCAGTTGAAGTTCGAAAAAATGTTATATAAAGTATTTAAGCGGGAAATCACCAAGCAGAAAACATTTGCTCCACAAGCATTTCCCGAAACTGACTTAACTCATCGGTCACCTCTATTAAATCTATACTATTCGGCTCGATACATTCTCCTTGTGAAGTAGTGGAAACTGTATCTTAATCATCGAATTCATCAAGCGAATCTTCCCCTATCTCTCTTATGATGAGGTTATTAATGTAGCTTGTAGCATAATGATGTGGTTTTTCGTTTCCACGTCGTAGTTTCCCTTTTTTTTGTAGTATTGCCCAGGTTCCTTTAAGTCTACCTAATGCTCTCTCGATTATATTTCTTATAGAAGAATGTCTTCTACTATATAATTCTTTCGCTGTCTTTGGAGCATTAGCAGCGCCCTTCCAATCAGTTAGGTGATACCTTTCTCCTCTATACGGTGTAAGAAATCCTTCCGCATTCGCATAACCCGCATCACAAAGAAAGTAAAATCCTGCCGACCGAAAACGTGTATTAATAAGGATTTTCTTAAAATTCGAATGTATTGTAGTTAGGAATGATATTATTCTATATTACCGCGGGGCACTTTCAAGCTGCTGGGTTGTGATAGAGAATCTCGTAGTACTCGAGAATCTGCTGCTGAGCCCTCGAATCCCACTGAGATGAAAATAAATTCTTCGTTCAGCGCACAAACATCTAGAACATTTGTTGCCAGATGACCTTTCCTCGTTCAGTATCGAGGTTGGTCGACGGTCGACACCTTAACTTCGATGTAAGTGCCATCTAATGCACCGTGACAATTCTACAAAAGTATACTAGTCAGACGTGGTCTTATTGTTAAAAAGTTAGTAAGTATACCATTATTTACCTCGAACCACTTTCATCGATAGTCGTTGCTCTTGCTCGTTATAGGTTATAGTTTTTTTAACTGCTCTTCATGACACTGTAAAACTGCAACAAGCACTTCATGAAAATGTCGTGAAACTGTTTCCCCCGACCGCGCCCACTGGGTTCAAACGATCCAATTTTTGACATCATGGGCACAAATATATAAAAACATTGCAACCATCTCAGGTAGTGTGATTTTCAACAGGGAGAGGTAAGTGGCAACGAAAAGTTTGTTAGGGTTTTACCATGAAGACCTAGTAGTTTGTAAATAAAAAACAAAGCATTAATGTTAGACATTCAGAGCGCATTTGGATATGGCAGGTTGTGATAGGTTGAGATGAGAAGTGTTAGAAAGTTTGTGTTTGGGGTGCAGGGTTGGGGTGGGAAGCGTTAGGAAGTCTTTGTTTGGGGTGCAAGGTTGGGGTGGGAAGTGTTAGGAAGTCTGTGTTTGGGGTGCAGAGTTGGGATGAGAAGTGTTAAAAAAAAAAAAAAAACAAATTTAACTTAAATAAAATTCTTTTAATATTATAATTACTAAATTAATTATCATGTTTAAATGAAATTAAAATATTATAATTACTAAATTGGAATGAATGTGGTTAATAACTTCATTGTATTAAAATTATGAAGGACTTAATTAATATTCTTTGAAGTCTAGAAATAGATAGTTTTGAAATTCAAATTTTCACTCATGCAATGTGTTTACAGTTTTCATATTAAGTGGGATAAAATAATATTTATAAAATTGAGTGACAATATTTGAAGTTCAAAAGTAGGAGTGTTATAAATATCTCATACATAATAATAGCATAGCATGTGAAGACAAAATATAAATAGTCCGAACAAAACATCTAAAACGTCCCAAACTTCCATAATCACATTACTTAACATTATTTCTGTCCATTTCGAAGCATGTAGGTGCAATAATTACGAGTCATACGATCATCAAGCTGAAGGAAAGTTGCTACTTTATCTCCATCATATGCCACAAAATGCACCAAAGCAACTTGTTCATCCTCTGTAAAGTAAATAAGAGAATCTATTTTCTTAATGGTTACTTCTCTGTTCTTACTTATTATCTCCTGCTTTTGGATTTGCCAATTGATGGCCTTGTTCAACTTCTCTTCAGTCATTTGAGTGTGCTTCTTGAGAACATTAAGTAACTGAACATCCTTTCCCACCCTCTTTCATTTTACTACCACTAGCCCTGGATTGACTTCCGCCTTGACTTCCGGTGCCCATTTCAACATTATTTGGAGATTATGAGGTCTTCACATTCATTCTTGGTCCCTCAGTGGGTGTATGATACGATTGTGTCTCAGGGACATAGTAATCAGGCAAATTAAGGTTTAGGAAATCCTCAGGCACAACTTGTCGGCTAGCCTCCCTTGATGCAACTGTTTTGGCTACTGCAACAGTGGCATTAGTGTGAGCTTTGCCTGTACCTCGATCATCTCTGAATATGTGGGCTAGTGCGTCCAGATGTGGTAATGGTTTGTTCCAAAGACCCTTCGCATTAGGATGTGTCTGAAAGAGAAAATGACATATTATTAGGGAAGAGTGATATATAAGGTTAAATATCATGTTCAATATGGTAAACGTGAAGAAGTAAATTAAATACCTTCACCCATTCATAGAAAGGTGTCCTTCTCGATTTCGACACACTTTCTTTCATCGTTCCATCCAAAGCCACTTCCTGCGGAGCCAAACGTCTTCTTGATGCCCTGATATTGTTTCTTGAATGTTCAAACTTTACACTCAATACTATATTATTTATTCTTGTGTTGGGTAAATTCTCTTGCATATGCGTAAGCAATGCGTTGATGTACCGGTTTTAATGTGCCACAAGGTGTTGTGAGGTGTTTTGCCTCTAAACCCATCATGCCTTCGATTAAATAAGCATCCACGACTAGTGTACACTGGTGTCTTGAAAATGCTCTATCGCGCCAGACATTACACTGTAATATGTAAACAATATTAATAAAGTTGTGAAGCATGAATAGTAGACCTTATCAACCAAGAATTGTAAAAAACATTCATGTATAAAGACGTACAGTTAATGATATTTTGTAGTCCTACGCATTCATTTAAAGTTCGAAAAAATGTTATATAAAGTATTTAAGCAGGAAATCACCAAGCAGAAAACATTTGCTCCACTAGCATTTCCCGAAACTGACTTAACTCATCGGTCACCTCTATTAAATCTATATTATTCGACTCGAAACATTCTCCTTGTGAAGTAGTGGAAACTGTATCTTAATCATCAAATTCATCAAGCGAATCTTCCCCTATCTCTCTTATGATGAGGTTATTAATGTAGCTTGTAGCATAATGATGTGGTTTTTCGTTTCCACGTCGTAGTTTCCCTTTTTTTTGTAGTATTGCCCAGGTTCTTTTAAGTCTACCTAATGCTCTCTCGATTATATTTCTTATAGAAGAATGTCTTCTATTATATAATTCTTTCGCTGTCTTTGGAGCATTAGTAGCGCCCTTCCAATCAATTAGGTGATACCTTTCTCCTCTATACGGTGTAAGAAATCCTTCTGCATTCGCATAACCCGCATCACAAAGGTAGTAAAACCCTGCGGACCGAAAACGTGTATTAATAAGGATTTTCTTAAAATTCGAATGTATTGTAGTTAGGAATGATATTATTCTATATTACTGCGGGGCACTTTCAAGCTTCCGGGTTGTGATAGAGAATCCCGTAGTACTCGAGAATCTGCTGCTGAGCCCTCGAATCCCACGGAGATGAAAATAAATTCTTCGTTCAGCGCACAAACACCTAGAACATTTTGTTGCCAGATGACCTTTCCTCGTTCGGTATTGTAACAGCCCAATTTTAATTTATTTAAAAAAAAAAAAAAAAAGTCAACAAGGGCATTTTCGTAATTTTGTCACTAAATGACAAAATTAGAAAATGCCAAATTTA
>JBBMEG010000003.1:4549291-4571923 GCA_037832605.1 Cyclanthera cordifolia
CTTAAATGCACTTTGTGGAAAATAAGACCTAGGAAGCCAAAAGTCAATTGTTCATCAATTGAGAGGCTTAAATGCTAAACAAAAGGGTAGATTGGCTTTAAATACACCTAACAAACTTATCTAAAAGATCTTTATCAATTATGAGCATGTTTGACAAAGTTTGAAATTAAAAAGTTCAAAAATTAAAAATCTGGAATTCTTTTTTGGCTTAAAATTCAGCATGTTTATTTTCCTTGCTTCTTGTAATTGCTCCTTCATTAGAATATTATAAGGTGGTTGTTGGATTTATATCACTTTGTGTTTAAGAAGAAACTTCATTCCTAATATGACATCAAAGTAATCCATCGTAGCTATCACAAAGTCAACTTTGCATGTTCAATCTCCTAGCTTGACACTTGCGCTCTTCGCGAGTTCTCACACTAGTAGAGATGCTGAATTGACCACTTTCATTCGTCCATCATCTTTATGCAACTCAAGTTGAGACGTCTTGCTTTTGTTTCAGACATAAAGTTATGAGTGGTCCTAAAGTCTATCATAGTACTTTTTGCTACCTTATGGTTTATCCATATATCGACATAACTAAGTTCTTTACTTAGAATATGACTAACCCAAATAAATCATATTCTAATTCAAATAGTTTTTATGGAAGATGGGCATTTAAATTAGAATATGATTTATTTGGGTTAGTCAATTTAATTGAAGGAAAGTAAATATCATGTTCATAAAAATTACAAGAAAGCTCCATGAAAATTGTACAAGTTTGTGTTTAAACTCAAAACAAATACCTATTGTCTTACACCTTTATCAAACACCATTACTCTCTTTCCTTCGGTCTTGGAATTTGCTCCTCCCTCTTCCCCATTGTCTTCCTCATTCATTTTTATCGGCCAACAAAGTTGAAGCTAGATCTTTCTTCAGTTCTAACTCTTGAGGATTGCTAATTTCATCGTCATTAGAACCGAGAGGGTCGTTCCAAACCCATCGCATCATAAAAAGCACGAAGACGTGCAAGCCCAACATGAAATGAAGCGAGCCACCAGCCTAGTAGACAAAGTTGTTGTTAAGGTCGACACTCGCTGCTTGCAGTCGTTCCTCTCTGTTCGAGTCGCCCAGAGAAGCCATGTGATGTCGTTGCTGCTGTCCACTTGTCGAGCCAGCCATTTTAGATTCAGCGTCATGCAAGGTATTCTTGGTGAATACGCTACCGTCACGAAGCCGTATCTCTAGCCTGCTCGTGTGTCTTACCGTTACGAGGGTGAGCCTTGCCGTCACGAGTTTCAAAGCTTCCTGTTAGGGGCTATTCTTTAAAGGCTTAGTAGATTGTATTCAATCGTGATTCAACCTTATCACATTAATTGAATTAATATTGATAGGTCCATGGTTATTTAGATGTACACTTGGACAAGTATGTAGAACATATAAATGGATTTAGTTATAAGTTATTAACTAAAAACATCTACTGTATATGGACTAAAGCTAGGCGGCTAAGTCCTAGTAACACTGTTGATGTGGCCCACTTTGCAAGAGTTACAAACGACTAGATCCTGGTTGTTCATGTGGAGATATGTTAGTGAGCTATACAAAAAAGAGTTTTTGCATAAGACAAGACCAAAAGTTTTATGATCGAGCTAGTAATTTCGTTTTAGACTCGCATCAACTACTTCGCTAAGGATAATCATAGGCACGTTGTTGATTCCATAGTAAGTGGTTGGAAGCACAATGTCATAAGATGGAATTCACGCTTTCCATAATATTGATGAAGAAGTAGAGTTGTTCCCTTAAGAACTTATTCAGGGCTTGAACAAAGGGATCCCACCTTTCATTGGCCCAAGAGAACATTTGTTTTACGATGGTACTATAAACAACTTGTTAATTAGAGGAATCAATGGCGCTTAAGAAGACAGATGTAATCACAGGGATAGATCGAACATTTTGACCCAGTTGTGAACTATGAATAAGCTCGTGAAGGATCATATAATGGATGGCCGATTATATCCGTAGATACTAACTTGTCCTATAGTGCGAGAGAGATCAACACAGATCTTTAGTGAAATAATTCTATCTTTAACAAATAGGGGTTGAACCCTAAGTCGTTGTAACTTTCAACTTATAGGTCTTATACACTATATAATTAAAGATTAAATTTGAAAAGTTCAAATTCATGGATTAATTATGTTGGAAAAAATTAATAGAAGTGTTCAATTTAAAGGTTAAACTTAATTAATTAATATATATTAGATATATTAATTTAATATTTATTGAATACTAATAAGATAAAATTAATTTATTGAATAAATTCATTATAAAAAATATTGGATAATTATTTATTGAAAGAACTCAGTTATTAATATGTTGGGCTTATTGATTTAATAATTATTAAGTTTGAGAAATATAATTAATATGTGGGATATATTAATTAATTTAATAATTATTAGATAATTATTAAATAGAGAATTTTATTAAAGATGTTGAACAAATTGGATTAATAATTATTATATGAATATTATTAAGTTTGAATTTCACATTTAAATTGGGAAGGAAAAATCTTTGATTTTTCTCAATATCTTTTATTATTGAATATTCAAAGATATTATATTTTCCTAATTTAAAAATTCAATTTTCTGGTATAAATAGAAGGCTTGAGAAGTCTTCATTCTCATCATGCTCTCTTCAAAGTAAGTTATCTCTCAAATAGAGATCTCTCTCAAAAGCCAAGTGTTCTTAATTCATTCTCCATAGTTAGACATCTGACAAAATAATTCCAGCTTCCTCTCTAAAGACTTCCCACCAAGCACTCAGAACAACATTGCAAATCTAGCCTAGAAGATTGGAGGATTCAATCAAGAAAGGTTCTTGAGAATTTGTTCATGATCTTCTCAACATAAAGACCCACCAGACTAATTCAGAGGTGTCAATCAATATAAGTCTTTATGTTTTTATCAACAATAATTAATCATCTAAAGGTTGCATGTAGATTAATTAACGAATAATTAATTGGGTTAACTATTATTTAATTTTTTTGGTTACACTCACGCTTCTACTTTGTTAATTGCATGCTCATACCCTACAATTCCCAACACTGCCACCTCTAATGGAGTCTGTCGTTGCTTGTCCTGCAATTCACTTAGGTGAGCTCATTTGATGGATTCTTGTTGTTTTGTGGTAACCATTGAAATCCATGAATGATCATTTGTATATAAAACTCATTGTTGATCCATATGTAATGTTGAACCTCCCAAGTATTGAAACTCCATAGTTGTGAATCGTGAAACTTGTTGGAAACAACATGGATTTTTGTTTATTTGAAAATCACCATTGTTAAACTTAAAGCTTATTAGGTCATCATGCCATATGTTGACCCATTGATTTTTGTCTCATGTGAAAAGGTTAGAGCTTGTTGTTAACTGAATAGTTAGTTTTCAGGTAAACTTTGACATCGTAGTTGGCTTATTACTCGTCCATGTAAGAATATTTTGAATGGTTGGCTCTTTAACTAAATTATGCTAAGAATGCATGTGTTATGTTGATAGTTGACCACCGTGGACTTTCTTTAACCATGTAAGTTGACAACTAAGTTTAATTTGTATAAAATGCAAACCCTTGGGTTATGTAGACCAGATTTGATCGTTATTGACAAGTCAACTAAGTTGACCCAACCACGTGTCTTGAAAACTCATTTTTTGAAGTTTAGTCTGCTAACTAATTTTGGCGCTCTGAGTCCGTTTTTAATAGTTTGAGATGCTAGTTCTTACTCGTTGATGCTATTTTGGGCAGTTTTTGTGGTAAACTTCTAGGAGCTACAATTTGAGTTATTTTAGAGCATTTTAATTGGAATTCTACCAAGGTAAGGGACATATTACCATAGCTTAGAACTTGTGGATAATTATTAGCATATTTGATAATTCTCAAAATAAAGAGTTATCTAGCTTAATTTTACCATTTATTCATGAACTTTACAGGTTAATATTATAAGAAAAGTATAAGATTAGGAAGTAATTAAGCAAAAAACACTACTTTTGTCATATCAGGCATGCTAAACAGGAGATATTTAGAAATTGCACTTTATTCACATAAAAGGGATGTTTTTATCATTTTATTCCAAAAATCACATTAAGGACAGGAGCATCCATATTATTATAGGAATACAGATTGCTAAGGGCATTAACCAAGTTAGGACAATCCCAATGATGGGCTCATTTCTAAAGACATTGCAGAATTTCAGAAGCGACAAAGCATAATGCATTCCCAATGTTGGCTGCATTCTACCCGTATTGAAATAAAAGATGAGAAAACATAAATTGTCATTTTACGCAGATCAAGGATGGATTGCACAACCCGGATCTGTTGCTGCTTGCCCAAGTAATATCATTAGGCAGCAAGTCAAAAACCACAAAAAATAAACTATAATAACCTACGATGTGGTGGATTCGTGAGAAAGACATAGTAATTTCAAGCCTATATAAAGGATAAACATCCAGCATTAAAGGTCCTCGAATTTTGAGTCATTGTGTAAGTCAATGGTTGTTTGATTTCTAGTAAAAATTTGAGAGAGAGTGAATTGCCCACTGTTGAGGACATTGTCATTGCACACGTCATTATAACTAACTTTATTATCAAGAAGTTGAAGTGTAAGGTAGCTGCCCTAACATCCTCAACATTCATATGAGTGACACATATGCAAGGAACAATTCTTCTACTATTCCTTATCTGACTTTTCTTTCGAATCATATCTATAGCGTATTTTATTTTTAATGCAATTTATCTTATTTATTGATTTGCTTTATATTTATTCTGTTATTTATGCTTTTATTTACTATGTAAATATTGTTGTAGTCTTGTGTGGTGGTTATCTTCTGTTTAATAGGAGCAGAATCGATGCTTGTCGCGCCATTAACGTTGCACGCATTCTCATTGAGTATTTGTAAGTTATATTTTGAGTAGGTTAGTGATGACAATGTATAATTGGTATTTACGAAGTAAGTATGTTAACTAACGAGGTCAACCGACCATCTACTTATTGTTTATGCTTTACTTCGCTAATAGGATCAAATGAGGTAAAATAAAAGGTCATTGTTGTTGTTATTAGGTTCATTACTCGACTTGACTAGTAATTTTAGGAATGGTCCCCTATAGCCAGCCCACTAATGAATAAGAATCAAATCATTAACGCGGACATCATTAAGAGAGAATGTACTTTGGGAGAAGGCATTGATGTGCAATATAAACCTTAATCTACTAATTTCAATACTTATATTATTTTATGTACTTCATCTTACTTAGCATTCCTATCATTTATTAATGCATGTTAAAAGTAGTATTAGGCTTAATGTTGTTTGACTAAAGGCAATGCCTACCTGTATTATGCATTTATACTTTAATTCAATACCACAACCCACCTTATTATTGAATGTTACCTTTTCTTAATTAGAAAATGAAATTAATTCAAAGAATCAGTGCTTGAGGAGATGACTTGGATAATTATTACTTGATAAAATTGACAACGTAGGCGAACGTCTCTTGATTTCTTGCATATACCACTGTTTTTCCTTTTCCTACAAGCCAAACACTGCACATTTCACTTATTGCTTGGCAGGAAACTTCATATGGTGGAATACAGTCTCCATGTGAGACAACCAACCTTCTACAACCAAAGGATCCTCAGATGCTCCGTCAAAATCGTTGGGGTCCAAACTGCTCGAATTACTCGAATTACGTGTCCCGATGCCGTTTTTCCAAGCTTAACTAGTCAAACAGGGTATAACAGTAAGAATTTGGCCTTGAAACCATAAAAATCAGACTCATAACGATGAAAATACCTAAAAATCACTATTCGAAAATTTTCCGGCGAGGTGACAGCGGCGCGTGGGGGAAAGCTCGCTGGCGCGTGAAGAACACGCACGTTCTGGGCTCGCGGGCAGGCTCGGGCGCGCTGGCAAGCTCGGAAGCGCACGTGGCTAGGCTCGGGCACGCTGGCAGGCTTGGGACAGCTGCACCAATCCGAAGCTAGCGCGGTGGTGGTGACACCCTCTGCTCGGGCGACGCATGGTGACAGGCAAACGGCAGCGGCGGCAGCGCTCGACGTGTGGCGACAGGGCGTTGGCTACGCGGGCGGCGCTGCTGGTTGGTCGGCTGAACGGTGGCGGCGCCCCCTCCCTTGGCGACACGTGGCGAGCAAGCGTTGGCAGGTCTGGGCGGCGACGACACTGCTCGACGCGTGGCGTGCGTCTTCTGGCGGGCTGGCGACATCGTCTCCCTGAGCGACACGTGGCGCCTCGGACTGGCTCCTCGACTTCTAGCGGCGGCGGCAATGATTTTGAAATAATGACCTAAAAAGTTCAAAGTTGGCTTTATATAGCTGCTAGAAAAAGAGGGGAAATTACGAAAATACTCCTAGGGCCTAAATTACCAAAATGCCCCCGAGGTAAAAAATTACCTTTTTACCCCCATTTTTAAATTCCGACTTCGCACCTCCCGACACGTGTTTTTAATAATTACATTTTGCCCCAAAAAAAATTAAAAAATTGTAAAGGACCCCCGGGATTCCCGGTAAACCCAAAAAGACTGAAACTAACCTTGAAACGAAAGGAGCGAAAGACCGGGCTGTTACATCTGAATGGTCGTCATGGCCTTCATACTCAGTCTTGGGACTCCTGACATCCCTTTTGCAGTAGCTAGAGGTTGCTGAACCTGCTGGCTCGACGATCTCGTCCTTATTGAGACGACACGAACTCTTGAACCTCGACCTCGACCTCTTCCTCTGCGTTTTCCACTATTCGAACTCCTGGGTACTCGATCAAAACATATTCAAGGAATGCAAAAATCATTCAAACTCTCTAAGTCTTACTCTGTGGTGTGGTCTAAACAGTCAGTTAAGCCTCTCAATTGATGTATATTTGACTTTTCACTTTCTAGGTTTTATTTTCTACAAATTGCATTTAATAGCTTTTCTAGTTCTTTTGTATTCCAAGGCATGCACTAAATTTGGCATTTAAAAGAGCTAGGAATACCTCATTTTGGATAGAATTGAGTATCAAAATCTTGAGTTTTCTTGACCCCATTTGGTGTTATCTTTTTTTTCAAGTCTTGCTTTAGATTTGAAGTTAAATCAATTCATTGGATTAGTCTTGATCAAACTAATTATGAAGTGAGTTGTCTTAAGATCTAAGAGTGACCATCATAGGTTCTAAGTATGATCTAAGAGTCTATTGACCATTCTAACTTAACTATTTGTTTGAAACAATTGTTGAATTTCCATATTTGTAAGATTTTGCAAGGATCCTAGAAGGACCTCTAGCTTTATAAAACCGAGCAACGTTGGAGCTTATCATTTGGTATCTGAGCATTGGTCGACATTTCTTGGCCAACTTTAGAGGTCAATTATCTTTACTATATTCTTCATTGTTTTACATCTCTCTTTTTTTTTTTTTTTTTTTGTAAGGAGTTACCAAGTGTATTTTTAGATTTACTTTTCTTGAAATCTTTTTGTTTTGCTATTGGATCAAAAAAAAAGAAAAAAAAATCAGTAGCAAAAAAATAAAAAAAATAGTAGCATAAAAAATCAGTATATATATAAAAAAAAGTTTCAAGGATCCAAGGCACATTGAAAAGTCTTTTGTATTTGTTTATGCTTTGTTTCAAATCTGAGTTGTTGATCCTAAGTTTAAAGTGTCTTAGTTTGTGAGAGTTGATTTTTGAATTAGTTTTATATCAAGTTTAAAGTAAGATTGCACGAAGTATACTTTAGACTTGCCTTTACATCTTTTACCTAGTACCAAAAGCCTACTTTTGAGTGATAAACACGAGTGTCTCTAGTGAAATCTGTGTGAAAAGTGTTTAGAGGTCCATTTTGTAATTAGCAACATGTCACATAATGAGGAAAAAGCACAACATGTTCTAGATGTTAATGGTATTCTTCACACCATTCAAGGTATGATGGAAATGATGAGAGAAGAAAGAGAGAAAAAGAGAACTATCACCGAAGATATAAACGAGCATTACAAGATGATGAAGGTATGTTAGACTTAGTTGGATAGGAAAGACGAGGTGGAGGAAGAGGTCATGCAAGGGAAGGAGAAATAATTGTGCAAACATTAAGAACCGAGAAAGATTGAAAGACTGCATGAAGATAGAGATGTTTGAGTTAAACTCAAAATTCCACCATTTAGTGGAATGACGGACTCTGAAGCATATTTGCATGGGAAAAGAAGATAAAACATGTATTTGATTTTAACACATTAGTGAAAAGAAGAAGATGGAGCTGCCCATTGATGAATTCACAAACCATGTTGGTGAATGGTATCAACATCTCAAATTCGAAAGAAGAAGAAAAGAGGAAGACCCAATAGAGACGTGGGAAGAACTTAAAGAAGTTATGCGACTCTTGAGAATAATTTTTTGAGTACAAATTGGGAGAGAGGAACCCAAAAACCATATATAGAGGGCACAACTGCTTTCAAATAAATGAGAGTCAAATACCGATTTTCAGGATTGAACTCGTGACGTGGTAGTTTAACTAGATTAACATCAAACGATAAAACCAACGTACCACTGGCGCAAGTGTTTGGCATAAGAGATTATAGCAAAAAGAGACAAAATCATGCATTGGAATCATTCGAGACCTAAAACCTATAGACTTGCATAAAATAATGTTTTTTAAGAATATAAAAAAAAAAGGTTTGTCATGAGGGTGATAGAAGCGAGTTTTTGGCAAGAATTGTTTATCAAAACTAGACCAAATTATCCATCAAAACTTGTGGGACAGCAAAAAAATATTCGAATAAAATATGCATTTAAGAATACAAAAAAAAGTTCGTTCTGGGATTGTTTGGCAAGAATGCTTGGCATGTTTGTTCTGAAAACTAGACCAAATTATGCATTACAAACATTTGAGGCCAAAAATTAAAACAAATCTCACGTAATTTTTTGTGCTTTAGAATAACAAGTAAAAATTCATCTCGGAAATGTTTGACGTGAGTGTTCGAAAAGAATTTATCATGAAAACGAGACGAAAGCATGCATAGAAAAGTTTCTAGACTTAAAACTTAAGAACTTGCATAAAATTATAGTTTTTAAAAATACAACGAAAATTTTGACCCAAAGTGTCAGGAGTAAGTTTTTGGCATGAAGTTTTCATCAACACTAGACCAAATTCTCCATTAGATACTTCAAGACAGAAAAACCAAAAAACTTGCCTACAATTATGCCTTTGAGAACCTCAATGAAAGTTCATCCTAGGAGTGTTTTGGTTGAATTTTTGGCAAGAGTTCGTCTCAAAAATAGACCAAATTAAGCATTACCATTTTGTTAGGCCAACAAACTACTACTCGTGTAGTTTTTGCATTTGACAATTAAAAATATAAGTTATTCTCTAGAGTGTTTGGGGTGAGTATATGGCACAAATTATTCTTAAAACAAAACCAAATTTTTTCTTAAAAATTTTGGGGCCAAAAACCCAAAAGTTGCATTAAATTTTGCGTTTGAGAATAACAAATAAAAGTTCTTCTCAAGAATGTTTGGCATGAATTTATTCTAAAACAAATTAAGCATTATGAACTTCTGAGACCTAAAACCAAAAAGACTCCATAAAATTATGTGTTTGAGAATAATAAGTAAAAGTTCGACTTAGGAGTGTCTAGCGCGAATTTTTGGCATGAAATTATTATGAAGACGATATGAACTCATGCATTGGAAAATTTTGAGACTTAAAATCTAAAACTCCTAAAATTATGGTTTTAGGAATATCAAAAAAAGCTCACCATTAGGGTGTCAGAAACGTTTGGCCAGAAGTTTTCTTTATCAAATATAGATAAATTATCCATTACGAACTGTTGGGAACACAACAAAAAAACTCACATATAATTATGCATTTGAAAATACAAATAAAAGATTGTTATGGGGTTTTTAGCATGAGTTTATTTTGAAAACTAGATTAAATTATGCATTACAAACTTTTGGGGGCCAGAAACCAAAAAATTTCACATAAAATTATGTGTTTGAGAATAACAATTCATGGCCCATATTTTCGTTACAATCCTCCTGGTATGATTTTGTGACCATTTATCTAAGCCAACTTTGAAGGCGCCAGCAATGTCCCCGTCTATGAGCGTTGTAGTCGAAACCTTCGTCCCCTCGCTTTGTTCTATCACCCACGGACAACCACAACCCTCGATTACTAGTCGTTACCCCTTTGCATGTGGTTGTGATGCGATTCAATGATCGCCCAACCCTCACATGTGTGTCTGTCGTCGTGCCACCCCCTCGCACAGTCAAACCGCCCACACAATGCTAACCAGTGTATTTCTTCCCAGCCGCGCTTGAGCGTGCTGCAATATAGATTGATGTCCATTGCAATCGCTCCACGATCACGCAACATCGGGTTGAGTCTTGAATGTTCACACATATTCCACTATAGTCGAGTTTCTCGTCCAACTTTTCGTCGTAGTCATTCGGAAGGCGCCTCATGCACTACCTCCTCTAGCCTTACACGCTATCACATCAGTTTTCTTGTCTGTCTCAATTTTAAGGACTTTGATAATTTATGTTCCTTAAGTTTCCTTTTGGTTTAGTTAGTGTAGTTGGCGTCTAATAAGAGATATTTTTTAGGTCCTGACCTCTTCACTAGTTGTATCTTGAGGCTAAGCAAACACTATTTTTTTTATGCATGCATTGGTTGATTGTATCTGATACATACATGTTTTAATGCTTTTATGTGTTGTCTAGTTTTTAGAGTCCGAGCATGCTTAGGTAGTGTGTTGTTATTGTGATGATCTGGCTATTATGGGTTCAAGCATGTGAGTCAATCTTGATATATTTTTATGTTGTAGTAGTTTAGGATGACTCTTTTATTTGCTGATAAGCATATACTGATATGATTTGTTAGGATCGAATATGTTTTGTAGTGGCCCGACCCCGACAATAATCTCATATAGGCCTCTTCCCTAGATGCATGAGTAAAATGACATTTAAACTAGAGACATGCTGAATAAATACTTCATTAAATGAAATCATCAAATAGTTCAATTAGTCAAATGAAAATAGGATACTTAGTTCTTAAAACATAAAAAAAATAGATATTTAACCAAAAGCGTCACATGTCTCTAAATAGTAAATCAATGCAAAAAAATATAAAAACAGTAAGACACGATAACCTATGGTCTCTACAGCTTCTAATCAACCATCCAGATAAAGCCCGTATGTATCTGTGGAAACCCTCATAAAAATGTGAGTTGTTAAACCCAGTAAGGATCCATAACTTGGATCAGTATAAGCATGAATAAGATTGACAGTATATAATAGCACATCAATGAATATAAACAACCAATGAAGATAGCTTGCTTGGGTACCCTTTGTGACAGAGCTACTTGCTAGGTCTTAAAAGTGTAATAACATGCATGCCCAGGTATCACATAATGATTCACCTACCGGTCTTAGTAATGTATTAAAAAGTATTCTCGGACATCATATAACATATTCACCTATCTAATCTTCGTAGTATATTGAAAAGTATTATCGGGCATCTCATAATGGATTCGCCTATCGAGTCTTCGTAGTATATTGCAAAGTAGTCTCACTCATCACATAACGGATTTTTCTTCGTAATGTATTGAAAAGTATTCTCGGGCATCACATAACAGATTCACCTATCGGGTCTTCCTAGTATATTGAAAAGTATTCTTGGGCATCACATAACGGATTTTCCTATAGGGTCTTCGTGGTGTAAATAGAAGTATGCTCGGGCATCACATAATGGATTCGTCTATCGGGTCTTATCATATATTAAAGTAAAGCATAGATACAGTACTAACAAGGCATTACAATAGTAGAAGATACTCGCATTGGCCAACCCTTTTAATGATTAATTATTTGAATTTAGAAAGCTTATAAAAAAAATTAATAACATTAACTCTTATTATTTTTCTCAATTAATAATTTAGGATATTATGGACTTTAAAACCATTTAGGCTTAGGAAAGAAAAAAAAAATCAATTTTAAACATTGGAAATTTTGGGGTTTTACATGTTTTACTCTTAGATATAGTAGTTAGACTCTCATCATCTAGATGCTATAGAGGATGTGAGGTATCATGACACCCTCATTAGTTACAAATTTGATGTAACATGTTGCTCCCAACAGCTGGGGATGTGAGATAACATGTCGCCCATAGTGAAGCCTAGTTTCTGACATGTAAGTTAGCTAGATGATCTTTAGATTTAGATGATGGTTGAGTCTGAGGCTTACATAGTTGTTGGTGAGAGCCTTCATCAGCTATGATTTAACGGCTACCATGATATGAATCTTAACAAGCAATACAAGATTAAAAGAATATTTTAAATGGTGATAGACTTTCTTTTAAGCATACGTAACTGGACAAGGATAGATTATGCATGCCTACACCTGTCGGGTTTGTAGCAACATACAATTTGTGCATACACGCATTGGATGACGGAGGAAGGCTTCCCTAGAATATTGATGCCACTACACCTTCCTAGTTGCTTACAATCTCTCAGGGCGTTCGCTTTAGTGATTAGATCAATGTAGTGTGTTCATTGATTGTTATGATGAGATGTTGTGATGTTTTAATGGAGAAAACTAGGTTCGACCCGAGCCTCTCTAGTTTAATTCAAGTAAAGTAACTTATGACCTAAGTAGTTGTGATTGATATATTGAGATTAGATGGTTGTGATGCATGTAGCTGCTAGGATACTTATTGATTGTTGTTGTGCTTATTGTATCCAAATTAAAGATTCTTACTGAGTACTTTGTATACACCCTTATTTTTTAGTTTTCCACGAGGTAACATTGGACTCTATCGAAACAACTAGCTGGAGATCAGCATGGATCATGGGGGTAAGCAATATTTATTTTAGTTATTTATTGAGTTTTTTTAAGCATTCTAGATAAGCTATTATTTGGTTACAAACATTTATTTAATTCTTTTTAATAATCTCTAGACAGATGCTAAAACTTGATTTTATGTTATTTTGTTGAAATTGCTTGGTTGAATAAATGACCGTTTATTTTGAAATGGTTTTATGAGTAACTCTTTTTATTATGCATAGAGTAAGATCCAGGGTCGAATTCTATTTTTAAAAATCAGATTCTTACATAACAAGTAAAAGTTCGTCTCGGGAGGCAAGCGAGATGAAATCATGCATTACGAACTTTCGAGACCTAAAACCTAACAACTTGCATAAATTTATGGTTTTTAGAATGGCAATTAAAAGATCGCCTTGGGAGTGTCAGGAGAGTGTTTTGCATGAAGCTTTTATCCAAACTAGACCAAATTATGCATTACGAACTTTCAGAAGCTGAACCAAAAAAACTAGCATATAATTGTCTTTGAGAATAACAAATACTCGTTCATCTCGAGAGTTTTTGCCACGAGTCTTAGACATGAATTTATTATAAAAATTAGACGAAATTATGCTTTGCAAACTTTCAAGACCTAAAACCTAAAAGCATGCATAAAATTATGGTTTTTAGAATAACAAATATGTGTTCTGCTCATGGGGGTGTTAGGAGGTGAGTATTTGACGTGAAGTTTTTTTTTTTATTTATCAAAACTAGACAAAATTATGCATTATGAATTTTCTGGACTGAACAAAAAAAAACACATAAAACTATGCATTTGAGAATACGAATAAAAGTCATCTTGGGAGTGTTTGACACAAATATTTGGTACGAGTTTATTTTGAAAACTAGACCAAGTTATGCTTTAAAAACTTTTAGAGAGAAAAAAGTTGTCGTGATTTTGTGTTTAATAATAAAATAAAAGTTTATCCAACAATGTTTGGCGCAAGTGTTTGACACAAATTTATTCTGAAAACTAGACCAAATTAAGCTTTACAAATTTTTGGAAAACTAGACCAAATTAAGCTTTGCAAATTTTTGTGACTTAAAACAAAAAAAAAACCACATAAAATTGTGTTTGAGATTAAAAAGTAAAAGTTTATCTCAAAAGTGTTGGCGCAAGTGTTTGATATGAAATTATTATGAAAACAAGATGAAATCATGCATTGCAAACTTTCGAGACCTAAAACCTAAAATTTTGCATGAAATTGTGGGTTTGAAAATAACAAGTAAAAGTTTATTTTCGAAGTTGTTTGTCACCCGTGTTTGACACAAATTTATTCAGAAAACTAAACAAAATTAAGCATTCTGAAATTTTGGAAACAAAAGAAAAAGAAACAGAAAACTCGTACAAAGTTGTGCTTGAAAATAACAAGTAAAATTTCGTCTTGAGGTTTTTTGACGTAAGTGTTTGGCATGCTTTTATTATTAAAACGAGACACAATCATGGATTAAGAATTCCCCAACCCTCAAACCTTAAGACTTGTATAAAATTATGGTTTCGAGTATAAAAAATAAATGTTCATCTCATGGAGTTTGTAGCGAGCATTCGACATGAATTTTTCATCTAAACTCACCAAATTATGCATTACAAACTTTCGGCCCGCCAAACCAAAAAACTCATAAAATTATGCGTTTACAAACTTTTGGGGATAAAAACCAAAAACTCACCTGATTTTGTGTTTGAGGATAACAAATAAAATTTCATCCAGAGAGTGTTCGGCGCAAGTATTTAGCACGAGTTTATTTTGAAAACGAGACTAAATTATGCATTAATAAATTTTGGGACAAAAAACCAAGAACTCACAAAAATTTATACATTTGATAATAACAAATAAAAATTCGTCTAATATGAATCCTATAATGCTTTCAAGATCATAGAGTTGCATTCAATGAAGCCTAATTGTAATCTATTGGCAATTTAGGAGTTCAACGGAATTCTATAATCACCTTGGGCACATCCCATTGTAACGTTTTAGTGATCAAACATCAAACTTAGTAACCTCTTTTGGGGAATAGCATTAAACGATTCAAATCAGAGGAAAAAATACTGTCCACCCTTTGATTGGAATCATTGGATGAAATGGACTTTTGAAGGAAGATCTGAAATAAGGTGGGAACAATTGCATTACCCACATCTTCATGTATGTTATAATGTTATTAACCTGTTGATAAGTTTATACAGAGCCATCAATTGGTGAAACTTCATAATTACATTAACAGCACCCTCAATGAATGTTTCTCTCAGAGCCAATGAATATGTATGATACATATAAAAGAGTAGTATAAAGTTCCTATCCACAATCCAATTGCAGCATAATCTTCTGCCTTCTGGCACACAATCTACATGAGATTCATCCAAACAGGCACAAAACCTCATAGAAGTTGGGTATTGTCTGAATTTTTGAATTCACAAGAATTTACTTGGATACTTCCCAGACCTTGTAATCTTTTCCCTCAATAACTAACGACCATCCACCAGATCCGCTAGGAGGTTCGTAGTTGCCTGGTCCAATTTTGACTGCAACTTTTTCATCAATGATGGCTGCATAGACCTCCCTTTCTGCCTTGTAAATTTTAACCTGAAAAGTGTAGTACAAAGTAATTAAAGCACAGTCAAAATATATATATATATATATATATATATATATATAAATATTATATTGATATATATAACCTTACTATATTTGGTTGTGAAAATAAATCACAAGAAATAGCTTCTAAGTGGTCACCTTAGAATGAACTATTTACTTCCAAGTATTTTGTGATTCTTATGACTCTTGAGGCTCTTACCACTACAACAATCCATGATAAAATTTAAGCCCGACTATTATTTGCTATTAATAAATGTTTGTCTAGAAACTAAATGCAATCATCTTTTGTCAAAGAAGTAATGCTCAATCTGAAATGCTGTGTTTCAAGATATGTCAATTTTGCCGACCAGAATAATAGCTCAGCCACACTTATCCAAGAACAAGAGATCCTGGACTACCCCACCCCCACTTAATGAATTAAAAAAGAAAAGATCATATCCATTTTTTGACCCAATAAATGTGAAAATGACAGAATCCCAAAGAAGGTTTGGCGAAGAAGTTAATAGCCGATTTCTTCAAATTTTAAATCATAATAATAAATAAACAAAAGATAATTTCTACTTACTACACTCCGGCAATTGACTTTATTTCGTTGTCTAAGAGTAATAAGTGCTGCAATTTCAGATTTGTAGTGCGAGAAAATGTGGTCAAAGAATACTGAGGGTGTCCCTGGATGAGTCAGGATGTAAGCATATCCTTGCATTTCCTTTCCACCGGGAAATCTCCAATGACCCTACAAATTAAAAACCAGAATAACATTTGCTGAAAATTGTAGATTCTACACAGTGAAACCATTATTTGAGATGAAAAATAGTTGCCTTGATCTTTATTCATGAGGCAATATCTATACATTTGTACGACCCCTCACCAACTAACTCTTAACTCCCTCTCATGTGCCACTCACATGTCTCTACCCATGTGCTTATCACATGCCTAATTACAACATGTGCTTATTACATGTTTATTTAATCCCTACACTTTACATCATGTATCTATACATCACTTGACTATACATGGCTACGTAGCCCTTCTTCTATACACTTTAAGGGTTGGGGTTCTATCACATAGATAATTAATTCTTGTTGTATACAAAGCTTTTGTAAGTATGTTAGCTACCTGTTCTCGGTTCTTCACATAGCTTGTAAAAATCAACACTTGTATTTTATCATGAGTAAAGTGTCAATCCACTTCATCTGCTTGGTTCTTTCATGAAATACTTTATTAGATGTTATGTGGATGCTGCTTTAAATATCAAAACATAGTTTCGCAGCAATGGTAGTTTCTATTCCAATTTCGGTCAACAAATAGTAACCATACAATTTCGCATGTTTCTTGTGTCATAGCTCGGTATTCTAACACTACGCTTGAATGGGAGACCACATTCTATTTCTTGATCTTCCATGATACTCGCTGGCATCCCACAAACACACAATATCCAAATGTAGACCTTTTGTTAGAGATACTCACCTTGTGGCAATTCTCCCACATTGGAAAGGTGAGGATTCTTGAACACATTTATCACATAAGATGGACTACTCCTCTCATAGCCAATTGATTTTGAGATGGATGCCCACACTCGACTTCTTTTGATCCTGCAATATTTTACATGACGGTGACTTTCATATAATATTCCTCAACCTGTTGCCGCTTTCAAATAACTCAAGATCTGTTCCACGTTCATCCAATAATCTATGGTAGAAAATGACATATTGGTTTACCACACTGATTACATATAATATCTGGCGTAACCATTCTTTTGTATCTCTCATGATCTTTGAAAATTTCACCATATTTGACGATGTAGATTAGGTACTATCGATGTATCGCATGGTTTCACTCTCAACTTTTATGTTTCTAATAACAGGTCGAGAACATACTTTCTTGAGATAAGAAGATACCTTTCTTGTTTCTCATCACTTTAAAGCCTAAAAAAATATTTGAGAGTTTTCAAATCTTTCTTGTGGAACTAACTATGGAAAAATTCTTGCAACAATGTTATGCCAGTCATCTCCAGTTATTATGATATTCATCAACATATACTACCCCCTGAATAATGTCATCCTTCGTTCGGTTATAAACACAGAATGATCGAACAAACTTTCTCCATTCCAAATTGCTCAAGAGCTTGACTGAATTTTTCAAACCATGTTCTTGGGCTCTGTTTCAACCCATAAATTTACAAAGTCGACAAACTTGATCATTCACCTCTTGAGCAACAAACCCAGGTGGTTACTCCATATAAACTTCTTCTTAAAGATCACCATGGAGGAACACACTTTTAATATCCAGCTAATACAATGGTCAATCTTGAGATGCAAGTATCAATATAAACAGCCAAATTGACGTTATTTTTGCCACTAGAGAAAACGTATCACAATAATCAATCTCATACGTTTGAAACTTTTAACTGAGCACCTGAACCACCAGAGTTAACTTTTATAGCCAACACCCATTTACATCTAATCACATTCTACTCAACCAGACAAGCTACTAAATCTCAAGTGTCATTGTCATCCAAAGCTATCACTTCCTCAACCATGGAGAAACATCCTTCAAAGCGAGACAATGTTGCATGACTATTCTTAAGGATAACACGGAATCAAATGAGGTTAGAAATGAGTATGTGGCAGGTGATAATTGATTATATGAAACATAAAAACAAATGGGATAAGTACGAGAACGTTACCTTCACTAAGAGTAATGGAAAAATCGAGATCACTACTTAGTTCGGGCGCAAATGATGAAGGAGCTGCTGGTAAAGGACATGAGCTTACATTCATCACTGCACTCGTCTGGAGTAAACCGGAGTAATAGGACGACACGAAGAAGAAGAGATAGGAGGACATGAAGCCAGTGTGGAAGATGAAACAACCTCATAGATGAATAAGTCATCCTCCTCATTGGTAAACTTTGGTGAACTTTGATTGAAATGAACACTCGCAAAGAATTGAACATCATACGAAACAAGATATCTATTCAAACTTGGACAATAACAGTGGTATCCTTTTTTAGCACGGTAATAACCAAGGAATAAACACTTAAGAGATTTGGGGTCTAACTTTGTGCAATGAGGATTAACATCACGGACAAAGCACGTTCAACCAAAAATTTTAAGTGCAATAGGAAATAATTCTTTCCTAGGGAATAGACTTGCCACTAAGCATGGACGAGGGCATTCTATTTTGTGGGGCATTCATTTGGAAAGACAATGCCCTAGAAGTTTCAAGCTATGAAGTACGAATACGAATACAACAGGACACGTCGATACGTCAATTTCATAAAAATCAAGATAATGATACGTTTAGGCTACGCCAATTTTTTATATGTAAAATTTGAAAATAAACATAAAATGTAAGATTTTACTATAGACAATTGCACTTGTTGAACAAAATATATGTTACTATTCAAATTTTAGTGTCAACAAAAACAAGTTTATATTATATAATATATATATATATATATATATATATATATATATAAAGAGAATACAATAAAAAAGAAATAAAGCTATCATTTCACATCTCGATATCCAAGTCTGGCTCATCCAACGATAAATTAGCAACTTCAAGTATGTCAATATCTTCAAGAGAATCAAATGCATCTCCAGCAATATCCCCTGATTTAGTCTCCTATTGAATACTTTGGAGCTCTTCTTACAAAAGACGAAGATTACTGTGAATGGATACTAAATGTACTGCACGTTGAAGGGTTATTTTATTCCTCTTTATAGAGTTGATAAATGAAAAGGCGCTCCAATTACTTTCACAACATGAGGAAGAAGGTTGTCCAACTACTTTCGTAGCAATTTTTTGAAACATTGGTGCAAAACACATGATTTGTCCACCAACTTCTAGGATTTTTAGTGTTATCTCTTTGCTATGGAATCATATTCGGCAAAATCTCTCATTTTTGTAGAAAATTTGGCAAAGTCTACGTTTAGTGAGGCAGATCATTGTCTATGAGATTTTTAATCTGATTATATAACCGAGCATCATCTCTAACCCATACCTTTTTCTTGGAGCTAACCTTTAGCAGATCTTGGCCAATATGATCCTCCATCCCAATACCTAATAAGTGAAATCGAATAGTTCAACTCCAATCTAGGTAATTTGACCCATTCAATTTCTGCTTTGTAAACTCCATGGAATGAGAAATCACGCTTGTTTGCTTCGTTTTAGCCATATATTACAAATTTTAAGAGAATAAAAGAACAAACAATATATTCTGACTTAAATCGAATCTCAAAATAGTAGAAAAATGTACTAGACACGGCTATAATTGTCAAAACTAAGGCGTTTTGGCGCTAAAACTCAAAAACAAAATGCACAACCATGTAGAACTTTTAGTTAGGCATAAAACCCACGAAAAAACACTCCGATCAAAGTACTGTGCCCTCACGCGCGGCTACAATTTTCTGATGGACGCGGCGATGCGTGCGGCCAGTACAAACCTCTGATGGCGATGATTTTGTGAGCTTTGTGGATCGTCACAAAAACCTTCCAACGGTATATGGCGTGCTGAAAATAGATGTGCAAAATTCGTTTTTTGACAAACGAAAGTGTTGTTTGAAAAACTACTAATTTCCAAAAATTAGAAGAAAAAAAAAGTTTTCTAGCGAAAAACGATGATACTTCTTCTTGGATGGCGCCACATCTTCATAGGTAGAGGTGTCAAAAAACCGACCCAAAACTCCAAACTCTAATCCCACTAAAAAGAGCAAAAACTCCAAAAGAATTCTTTTTTTTTGAAAAGATCACAAACAATTTCATTAAGATAATGAAAAAGAGTACAATAAGATAACAAACCCCGAAGGGCAGTAAAAGAAAGAAGAGAAACTAAAAATACTAAGAGAGCAGATATCAAAAAAACCCCGCAGGCTACGCAGAGCCAAAGCGAACTAAAAACAATAAAAGAGCATTAAAGGTAGGAATCCAGATTGTTTGCTAAGTCTTGTATAGAAATAGAACAAAAAGCGCTGGATAAAGAACTCCATTGAAAAGCATTAAGCAGAGCGCGCTCAAATTTGACTTCCCAAGATGATGAGACATTATCGAAGATCCGTTGATTACGCTCCCACCAAATTTCGTAAAGGATTGATTTTGAAATATTGGCCCAAAGGATTCTGGCCTTTTTTGGTAGTCTTGGACCCTTTAAAAGGCTGGTGACATTCTCTTTGCAAGCATTTGAAAACACCCAAGAGAATTCTAATGCTTTGATATCATAAAACCATTATTTGGGACGAGAAATAGTTGTCTTAATCTTTATTCGTGAGACAACGTGTGTATATATATACAAGATGAAGCTTTAATGCTAATGGGCCTAATGAGCCTCATAATATAAATATATGATTCTATATACATAACTAACTCTATCACATACAATAACAAAAACCAAAGGAATTGATGTCAGTTTTAAATGCCATAACTTAGTCCTTATGGAAAGAAGTTTAAACCTGAGTAGATCCAGTGTCATGATTCTCTATAAAGGTAACAGCACGAGAGGGCCACCAACCAACGACTCCAGGAGGCTTTCCTTTCTCATCTGATAATCGCCAATATTCACATCTCTCAAGTGCCTGTAAGATATGTTTTCCAGATGGTTATATATGTTCAACTAGTACCAACAAAGATTTCTTGCAGCATCAAGAATCTTTGGGGACTGCTGCAGAACGAATGCATCAAATGATCAAATATGATTTTTTGTAATTGAATCCTTCAGACATATCAAAAACAGATATGAGAAAGCAGATATTATGGCAATATACGTTGTATTGTGAAAAAGCTCAGTGAACACCTTCCATATAATTGGCACCCAGATAATTTAATAGAAGCTTACAGAATGAAGAATCCCTTTGGTAGTAACATCAAATGCCCCAGCAGTTCCATTAGTAGCATTTATCCAATCAACGATTCTCTGTCTATGAGCATCTTGATTATGATCCATCTCACCATACGTATAGCTCAGGGAATCCCAATATTCACCTACAGCGAAGTAGGGTTCACTTGCATCCAAGTAATCCTTCACATAACCACCCCAGAATCCTCTAACAAAATCAAGCCTCCATCCATCATACCCAATTTCCTCTCTGCATGAAGCCAGGAACATATGCATAAAAACAATGGTCCCCTAATTTTTAAAAGCAAGGTGAAAAATAGACTTTCAAATTGATCAGGAAAGCAATGTTGAACTCAAAAAATCAAAACAAAAAACGAAAGAAAAGTTTGCTTTGTGCTTATGACTGACTTCGTAGGAAAGCAATGTTGTGCATATCAGAAATTCATAGAAATTAAGAACATCTAGCACTTTGCTACAACAACTAGCGTCTTAAAAGGCACGAGGCACAAACAGCTCTCTGGAGCTTGAGGCGCGAAGCGCAAAAAAGGCGCAAGCTTTATTTTCGAGGCGGGCTATGTATAAAAAAATTTATAAATAATATATATTTACCACAAAACATATATATTAACCACAAGAAATATAATTACATATCATCTAGTAATTGTTGACAAAATTTAAAGAAAGATGAAGATAGACATAGACCATAATACTATTAAACCTCACTCATAAATAACAGTTTAAAACATATGATACAACTATCACAATATACATAACACTTAAACAATTATCAAAATAGTTGGCTAATTTTTTGTTATTTTTGTGATGGATCCTCAACGTCTTGATGCCAATTCAATGCTTCCCCTTCCAGACACAACACTGCCTCCAATATGTCTCTCTCAGACAAACTGTTGACCACAAAATACCTCTCAACTCTATGTATACATCCGTCCAGGTCTTCCCCTTCTTCCCCCTTGAAAACTGGAACCTCCAACTTTTGCAGTCTCATATCGGAACCTCCTTCTTGGCGACTAGCCACAATTTTTGTTCTTCCTTCTGATTTATTCAACCCGTCATCACACATAGCCACCTTCAACTTCTGCAACATCCCGACGTCCTGTGGTGCCTTCCTTCTGTTCGAAACGGTCCGTACGGACGATTTCACCTCCATTGACGAATGGGTTTCTTGTCTTACCAGCATTTCCCTCATCTCGTCTAGCATCAGCGCGAATTGGAGCTCTTGCATCTCCTTCGCCTTCGAATGCTTGTCTATTGTAAAAGAGTTTAGGAGAAAAATATGTCGTATTTTTTCTCATTGAGCTAGGGTGTATTTATACACAATTACAATCTTAACTAA
>JBBMEG010000003.1:4572976-4585728 GCA_037832605.1 Cyclanthera cordifolia
TTGTTCACATCCATCCATTGGGCTACTTGTATGGGTTGTTTGTTAGACCTAAAGTGGTGGAGAAACTGTTTAAAAAATTGGAGGACGCAATTCAAAGATGGCACTAAAATAATCCACGAGAGGCCTGATTTTACCCACAATGGGCCATTTATTGAAGGGACCCATTCAAGTCAATTAGAAGAATTTGTTCACATCCATCCATTGGGCTACTTGTATGGGTTGTTTGTTAGACCTAAAGTGGTGGAGAAACTGTTTAAAAAACATCTGATTTGAGCTGGGCTTGAAATGAAACAGATTGAAACTGAAAAAGATAAAAATAAAATGGGCCCAAATTGAATATTGGAGCATAAATCGTTGTCGCATCTCGTTACCGTCCGGCTTTGACCACCAAAAATAATTGTCAAAAAAAGAAAAAAGAAAAAAAAGAAAGAGTTGTTTTATTTTGTTTTTCTTTTTGTAATAAACACCTTGAGGACAAGGTGATTTTTTTAGTTGTGTAATGATATGGACCTATATATCTCCTAGAGAGTTAATATCTTACCATGGTTACCTAAAAGGGTTAGTTATGTTAGTTAGGCTTTAAGGCCGATATTAGAACTAGCCTCATATTGTAATAGTTAGGCAATTCGTAAGAACTAAAGAGGTTAGGCCCTAGTGGATGGGATTTTGAGAGAGCTCGAAGTCTTCCATGTAACAATCTCGATCAATACAATTGGTTCTTATCATCCACGCTGGCCCTATTCGTTTGTGGTCCCTCAAGCTGCTTCGCCTTGTGTACACTCAATAAGCCTTGGGTCGTATCACAAACTTAGCTTATGCTCTTCTATGGCTGTCCGAAGCTTCATATTTCGGGAGGGTGAACGAACTAAAAATAAAACAAAAAACCTAAGCCTTGAACGCATGCCTGGTGTCACGGTCGCACTCTTCGACTCGTGCGGCGCCATGACCTGACACTCATCATGGTCAGCCTTAGAGGGGAACTCAAGCCCCAAACTCGGATCGCCCATACTTTGTGACATGTTGGGTCGTTAAGCGAGGTTCTCCAGGCCTCGACTAAGCTTCCATCGAATGCGCAGCGGAATATCTTGGTTTATGCTTAATCACACAAGCATCCGTTCGGACAACGGGATTCCAACACGAGATGGCGGGTCGCACCTCGGATATTGTGACAAGCCTCTATCCCGAAGGCAAAGGCGCAATGTCGGCACACCTGTGCCGTCCGAAACTGTCCCCGGATTCCCATTCCCGAAGAAGTTGCCCAAAACACTCGTCTTGCAAGCGCTCGCCCACACCATGACACACGCATGTGCCACAGGGTAGCTCGCTTAGGCCACAAGGCCCAGGGGTGGTGGAGAGGTGACACCATGCCTCCCCTATAGTACATTCTAGACCATTTTCAGTCTTCCACCAATGCATGTCTTTTTGGCAAGGAATCATACGCCAGCGTGCAGCGTCCGTCCGATGTCCGATTGACATCAAACTTGGCAAACTTACATCTTAGTTTCATACGGACTTAACTCCAGAGCCTTTCGTCAAAACTCAATCTCGAGCCTTGAAATCGTCGGGATGGCTCGGGGCCCCATCGTGCCCTCACTAAGCCTTGACACTGATACCTTGACACCATCGTGGCTTACTTTCTGATGCATCCAACTGACACTGTTCAACACTCTACTTGGTGTGATGGGTGATGTACCGTCCTCCTCGGTCACATCACGGCTTGTCGGGACGTGGGTGGGTCGTCAGAGCATATTGCATGACTCTGACACCTGGCGCGCCCGAGGGCCTCAGATGAAAGGCGCATAAAGTGCGCGCTTAATGAAGTGTGTTGCGCCTTCCTCAGGCGAAGCCCCAAGGCCGAACCATGTGCCTTTGCGCCTGAGGCATGCGTTTGGAGCGCTTTTTAAAACATAGGTTGTTATAAAAAGCAAATAATAATTTAAAGATAGCTTCATGGTTTCCTTTCAAGAAGCAAACATAAAAAGGAATGAAAAAAAAACCACGACAAGTTTTGATCGTCTCTAAGAATTAAAGAGACCCAGGAGTCTGCCTGAACCAAATTAATTGTAACTCTTCCCTTATTTGCTTCATTTCCCATTTTATCAGAAAATATCCTTTAATTTTTTTATGGTCAACAAGTTCAGAACGAGGAATTAATAAACTTTACTAAACCTTTATATTTGAATATGATAAGGTGTTTATACAGAAATTCCACAGAGATAAATAGTTCAGCCAAAATAAAAGATCGTTGAACTAACCTTAACCAGCGTAACCATTCCTTAATATCATTTCTCACAAAATCTTGTGAATGATCAATGTTAGGTGCCGCATGGAAGTTATCTCCACTACTTTTGTTGCCCCTACCCTTCACATGACATTAAAAATGAATAATCAATTCTGTTTCCAAATGACCAAAAATAATTTAAGAAAGTTTTTTTTTATAGGAAACAAAAACTTGGAATAGTTACAAAAAGCCTATCAAGATTACAATGAACATTTTTTGGGTTTAAATGAAGTCAACCTCTCCATGTTACATAAACAAGGCAGAATATTTAAATAGGTCAATGATGACATTAGCACATCTGGTGCAGTTTTTCTTCTGCCTATTCTCACGTGTTTGTAGCAGACTGCGGATAAGAAACATTTGAACCTAACAAGTAAGACAAAGTGTTTTAAAAAGCCCAAGGTGCACTAAGGTGCAATGGCCTCTGGAGCCTGAGGCGCACCAAAAGGCATAAGCTTTTTTACTTAAGGCGCACTATATAAATAAATATTAAATATATATATATATATATATATATATATATATGAATATATGTACAATCAAAACATTTTTCATGAAGAAAAATAAAGTTTTTAACCAAGAATAATATACAAAACAAACATAAGATTCAAATATCAGCCTTCATCTAGGAAGAACGGACACTTCTATTTTGACAAAGTATCCGTGTAGGACATGTGTCACAAAATTTCGTGTTCTCTTTTATTATTATTTATAATTCCGGACACTTCACGGACACGCCATGGACACTTCATGGACACCCCATTTAAGCCTTATTTGTTTCAAGTTGGTGGAAGCCGTCGATGACAACATCCACTAAAAATAGATGGACTAAAATGAAAAAAAAAAAGAAAGAAAGAAAGGAAATAGAGAGAAAACAAAATGAGGTAAAAACTAAAGTATTTTGAGATTGTTAAAGGTAGGCATAGATTTTGATTTGTGTGCTTTTCTATGCATTTAAAGAATGATGAGATTTTGTTCTTTCTTGGATTTAAATGGACTCATAACTAACTACGTGGGTTAACTTCATATTCATCCTTGTTTGAAATATTTTTCATAGTTAGTAAAGTTGTTTTATTATTTTGAATTTTATCTTTTATAGTATATCATATAAAATTATAATAAATAATGTGTCATTGACATATCCGTGTCCTACATTTTAAAATAACAGCGTGTCTATGTGTCCGTATATCTCGTGTCCGTGCTTCTTAGGCCTTCATTTATGGGAAGAAATGAAGTTTAACTTAGGAAAAGATATAAAACATACATAAACTCAACTATAAACCTTCATTTCATAGAAAGAAATGAAATTTGAATCAAGAATGATATATAAACACACATAAGTGATTTAAGACATTTTGATACCTTAAAAAACTTATCTCGTGCTTCAAATGACCTAGTACGGGGATCCTAAAACCCCCAAGGCGAGCGCCTAGGCGTGCCTCAGGGCTTCAAGGAAGGTGTTAAAAGGCGCGCGCCTTATTAAGCATGCCTCGCCTTTCCAAGGCGAGGCACATAAGTTGCGTCTTGCACCTAGGCGCGCGCCTGAGTGCGCCTAGGTGCACCTTTCAAAACACACAAGATACATTGGAATAGGTTAATAATTTTATTTGGTTAATATGTAAAACATTAAGCATAAAATACTATGTACTCTACTAAAAACCATATAATGTCAAATGGACGTCATTAATGTGGAAAGTGGCGGCAAACGAGTATTTAAGCAGATTAAGATGGATTTTCTTCCTGAAGTGGTGGCAAACGTGGGAAGTGGATGTCAATTGAGATGAATTTTCTTTCTTTTTCCCATACCCATAGATTTTTTTTTTTGTGATAGAGACAACTTTCTTGCTTTTTCTTCTTGCATTTTGCCTTTTCCTTTTTATTATTTAGTTAGCTCTAACATTAATTATTTAAGGTTTGGGTTTTAACATTTGGGCTCAAAGACCACACATGTGTTCAATATGTTTCTAAGGTGTGTCCGATTTTTAAAGAAATAACAAAAAATGACACTTAAAATGGAGTGTCGAACGCTTGTCCTATAAGTATCTTGAACAATCTGTATCTGATACGTGTACAACACGGATTCTTCCACTATTATGAAGTGTCCATGCTTCATAGTATTTGAATGCATGCAACTCTGTGGAAAATATGGAGAAAAACTTTATTTTATTTCTCACCATCAACAATCATACAAACGTGTTACTTAAATAGTAATATTAACATTCCTACCTAGGAAAGGAAACTAATAAATATAAAAATATAATAAGATATATTTTTCCTTATTATATTTACAAGAATAATATTAAAACCCAATAAAACCAACACTCCCCCTCAAGTTGGTATGAAGATATCTTCCATTGCAAACTTGATTACCATCTTATCGAACTGTCTCTTAGGTAGTCCTTTGGTAAGAATGTCACCTACTTGTTCTGAGGTCGGCATATAAGTGACATATATAGTTCCATCCACAATTTTCTCTTTTATGAAGTGCTTATCAATCTCAATATGTTTGGTTCTATCATGAAGAACAGGGTTCTGAGAGATGGAGATAGCCGCCTTATTATCACAGTACATATGTACTGGTCTTGAATGGATAAACTTAAGCTCTTCCAAGAGTCTCTTTATCCATATACATTCACAAACACCAAGAGCCAATGCTCTAAACTCGGCTTCAGCACTGCTTCTTGCAACTACACTCTGTTTCTTGCTGCGCCATGTAACTAAGTTTCCTCCAACAAATGAGCAATAACCTGAGGTTGATCTTCAATCTATAGTGCTACCCGCCCAATCAGCATCTGTATACATTTCAATGTTAAGATGATTCTGTTTTCTGAACAATATACCTTTTCCAGGAGTACCTTTCAGATATCTCAGAATCTTATATACAGCTTCAAAATGAATAGGACCTAGTGCGTGCATGAATTGACTTACCATACTTACAGGAAAGGCTATATCAGGACGAGTATGAGACAAATAAATAAGTCTCCCCACGAGTCTCTGATACTTTTCTTTATCCTTTACTTCTTCGTCTGTTGCTGCCTGCAGTCTTGCATTTTGTTCGATAGGAGTTTCGGCCGGCTTGCAACCAAGTAACCCAGTTTCATTTAGTAAATCTATGATATATTTTCTTTCATTTACTACAATACCTGTCTTTGATCTTGTAAACTCCATACCCAGAAAGTATTTCAATACTCCTAAATCTTTAATTTGAAACTCATTTGCTAATTTTTCCTTCAGTTCATTCATCCCTACCTCATCATCACCGGTTACAATGATGTCATCAACATAAACTATTAGAACAGTTATCCTGTTACCTCTAGCATGTTTGTAGAACATAGTGTGATCTGCCTGACTCTGAAGGAAACCACAATTTGCAACCGCCTTTCCAAAACGCTCAAACCAGGCTCTAGGTGATTGCTTGAGACCATACAATGCCTTTTTTAGTTTGCAAACACTGTTGTTTCTATCATTTGTTTCAAAACCAGGTGGTAAGTCCATATAAACCTCTTCTTCTAGATCCCCATTGAGAAAAGCATTCTTCACACCAAGTTGATATAAAGGCCAGTCTTTATTAACAGTAATGGATAATAGTACTCTTATTGAGTTTAGTTTAGCCACGGGAAAAAAGGTTTCTTGAGAGTCAATTCCATAGGTTTGAGTAAACCCTTTAGCAACCAACCTTGCTTTGTACCTCTCAATACTTCCATCAGCACAGCATTTTATAGTAAATACCCATTTACATCTTACTGTCTTCTTTCCTTCTGGTAATCTCATTACATCCCAGGTATGATTCTGTTTGAGCGCATTCATCTCTTCCATAACTGCTAAGTTCCACTTTAGATCTTCTAGGGCTTCCTGTATATTCTTTGGAACAAACAGGTTGGTTATCCTAGATGTAAAGGCTTTATGAGTAGCGGATAATTTACAGTAGGACAAAAAATTTCTAATAGGATATTTAGTGCAGCTACGAATTCCTTTCCTGTATGCTATAGGAATATCAAGATCAAAAACATCAGAAAATTGATTTTGATTTTCAAGATGAGAAGGGTTAGAAGAATTACCAGGATTTATAGGAGCATTTTTCGGAGCCTCAGATTGGTCATGTGTCAAATCAACCAACGCCTCGTTACTATTTTGATTCGGCTTTCTTCTAGTATAAACTTGAAATTCAGAAACACCTTGTGGTACCTCTTCTTCTGAGGGAAACACTTCTCCCCCTGACGAAGAACCTATCGTATTAAATTCTGGAGTAGTGGAATTAAGATCAACCAACTCGTGATGAACGAACTTAGGAAGAGGTAAGGACCAAGATTGCTCTTTATCATTCCCTTCTGTAGATAACTCCCCCTGAAGGGATTTGAAAAAATACAGTTGGTCTTCTATAAAAGACACATCCAAACTTTCATACACCTTTCTCGTGACAGGATCATAACACCTATAAGCCTTCTTATGGGAGACATACCCTAAGAACACACACTTAATGGCTCGAGGATCTAGTTTAGACAATAAGGGACTAGACATGTGAACGAAGACTTGACAACCAAAAACCCTGGCAGATAGATCAGAAAAGATCCGAATTGTAGGAAAGGTCTTTGTAAGATGTTCTAAAGGAGTGTGAAAACCTAAAACTTTCGTAGGCATTCGATTTATGAGATAGGCAGCTGTAAGAACAGTATCACCCCACAGATATTGTGGTACATGCATGGAAAACATAAACACACGAGAAACTTCTAACAAGTGTCGATTTTTCCTTTCAGCAATACCATTCTGTTGGAGTGTATTCCTACAGGTTGATTGGTGATAAACGCCCTTACTATATAAGAACTCACTTAAGTGTGTGTTAAAGTATTCTGTCCCATTATCAGAACAAAGAATACTTATCTTAGTTTTGAACTGGTTTTCAATCATGTTATAAAATCTAATAAAGACATCTTTAACATCAGATTTGTTTGCAAGAAGATATACCCAGGTGACACGTGTATGGTCATCAATAAAGGTAACAAACCACTTTTTTCCACCCCGGGTAACTATTTTAGAAGGCTCCCAAACATCACTATGAATTAAATAAAAAGGTGCAGACGCTTTATAGTTTTGAGGCAAATAGAAAATACTATGAGTTTTTGCAAGAGAACAATGTTCACATTTTATTTTCGAACAATCAATTCCTACATATAGTTTTGGAAACAACTGTTTTAAATTAAAAAAACTAGGGTGTCCTAACCTATAATGCCATAACTTTAAAGTATCTCTAACAGAACTAGAGCTAACACTACTATATCCCTGAATTTCCCTATGATTTTTAGAATCTTCCTCAAAATAGTAAAGGTCGTCGATTAATCTAGCACGTCCAATCATCTTCTCCAACTCCTGTTCCTGGAAAAAACAAAACGAATCACAGAAGATAACACAACAGTAGAATCCTTAGAGAGTTTACTAACTGATAATAAATTGAAAGTCAGTTTAGGGACATCAAGAATATTTTGTAGAGAATTTTTTTAGGATAAACTGATGGCTCCTTTTCCATAGACCGGAGAATAACTACTATCAACTATTCTGATCTCATCATAGTATAGAGAGGAATAGGTTTGGAACAGTTTTGGCGAGCCAAGCGAGTTTGTCATATGATCTGATGCTCCAGAATCTATGACCCATGGAGCTGAACTAGAACATGAAAAGGTACGAGGATAATTACCTGTTTGTGCCAACGAGACACTAGGATTACCAGATGAAGAAGAAGTGTCCTTTAGCAGTTCCAGAAGTTGATCAATTTGCTCCTTATTCATTACGGTCGATTCAGCATGATTTGCACTAGCAGTAGGAGGACGAGTATTCCTCTCCCCCTGTCTACTGTTTCTGTAGTTAGCAGGTTTCCCATGAAGTTTCCAACAATTCTCCCTAGTATGATATGGTTTATGGCAGTAGTCACATGTAACTCGGGGTTTGATAGCTTTATGTGAGGAAGCCTGGTTCACTGTAGCATCTACTAACAGGGCTGAACTTTCCACTGCATCCACCGTCTTTCTTCCAATCATGACATACTGACGACTCTCTTCCCTGCGAACTTCTGAGAAAGCTTCACTGATTGTAGGAAGATTAGTCTTACCAAGGATTCTGCCTCGTACTTCATCAAATTCTACATTGAGACCAGCTAGAAATTTGTAAATACGACCGTTTTCAACAAGTTTATTATAATGTTTCTGGTCCTCAGTTGATTTCCATTCATAATTTTCAAACAAGTCAAGGTCCTGCCAAATTCTCTTTAAAGAGTGAAAATATTGAGTTGCAGAATTACCTCCCTGCTTCATGTCTCCTAATTTGAGATTTAATTCAAAAACTTGCGACTGATTTTCCAGGTCGGAATACATCTCAGTAACACTATCCCATAATTCTTTAGCCGTAGAGAAACACATATAATTGCTCCCTATTTCTTCGGTCATGGAATTTACTAGCCAGGTCATGACCATGGAATTCTCCGAATCCCATACAGGAAACGCCGGATCATTTTTCTGAGGAACTTCCTTATCTCCGGTCAAATATCCGATTTTGCCTTGACCTTGGATGAACATTCTAACGCTTTGTGACCAACGAAGAAAATTGTCACCATTTAATCGAATGGTCGTTATCTGAATCGCAGAACTATTATTAGGTAGTCTCGCAATTACTTCTATCAGACATAATTATTTGAAACTGTAAACTGGAAACTCACGAATCAAAGGAGTAATAAAATCAGAAAACACCAAAGCCGGCAGACTGCACCGAAACACAGCACCGGAAAAAACTAGCAGGCAGCACCAAAACAAAACACTGAAGTCGTCGCGCCAATCTGTGAAGATAGCCGAAGTCGTCGCCTAAATCCGACGAAGCCGTTGGAATCGCGAAGACAGTCGAAGTCGTAGCCTAAAATCGCAGATCTGACGCCCGACGAAGCTGCGACGAGAATCGGTTCCAGACGGCGACGAAGCAACGCCCAACGAAGCTCGAACCCTGAAGATACGACGTTTTCGTCGTGAAGAAGGGAAGCAGACGCGCGACCTGAAGCAGCCAGGGGAAAAAAATCCGTTTTTGGTTAGGGTTTTTTAGGTTAGGGTTTTGGCTCTGATACCACGTGAAAAATATGGAGAAAAACTTTATTTTATTTCTCACCATCAACAATGATACAAACGTGTTACTTAAATAGTAACATTAACATTCCTACCTAGGAAAGGAAACTAATAAATATAAAAATATAATAAGATATATTTTTCCTTATTATATTTACAAGAATAATATTAAAACCAACAAACTCCAAAGCACTCACCACAATTTTCAGAAATCATTATCAAACCCATTCAACTTGATGTTTTGATAATCACTATGGGATTAAATCATAATAAATTGTTGTTGTTCTTTTCCCAAAATTCATATGAAGATGCCTGAGAAGCCAAAAAGAAAAAACCAAACCTGAAAATGTGGATCATCTGAAACTACCGCTCGATCATCCCAATTTAAGCGACCACCAAATAGGTTCCAAATACCATTTTGATTTTTGAAGTGTGCACAACGATGATTTAAGACCGCATCGCCTAGAACTTTTATCCCAACATCGTGGAATGTCTTCACAACATCCTTCAGCTCATCTATGTTACCATATCTGAAATGAACAAAGTGAAGTTGACAAATATGAATATTCAAAGATCATCCTTGTAATGATGATGGCTTCTATTTTTCATTTTATTATATATAAAAGGAAATAGTAAATTGAAATTTCTTGAAGGGGTCGTCCTCAGATCAAAAGAACACAATTCTCTGGAACGATAATTTTGGAGGATATTGGATGGTAACTGCTACAAAAGTAAAAATGCTTTAATCTAGGAGGAGCGTAAGAAAAATAAGGTTCTATTTATTTCTTCATATGAAGTAAGATCATAAAAAACTGTACTAAAATTATAATACGTCATATAAACTATAATCTTTTTATAAAATACCTGGAGTTTAAATTATACAAGTCCTTTGGCATGTACCCCTCTGGTGACACAGATTCAGTTGGAGGTGGCAACCATAGCACAGTAAAACCAAGGGAGGATAATTCTGCAGCTTTCTCTTTAAGTTCTATGTACCATCTTCCACACTTGTGAGATTCCCAGTTAAACCCTTGGCACAATATTTCAAAACCTGTACCCGTGCCAGAGGAAATTTGAGCAGGTGGTTCTGCAGGTTTAGGAGTCTCAATTATTTCCTCTGTAAAAGATGGAGCAGAACTTCGGAAGATACTATAGGCTTCAGAAGCTAATTTTTCAATTTCCTGAAGAATACTTTCTTGTGCTTCTTTACTTTTTTGCTTTCGAGTATTCTGAGAAGAAATGTCAGTAACCAAATTTCTTATCTCTTTGATAATTCCATCAGTATAAGCAGTAGAAGAAACTCCTTCAAGTCCTTCTCCAAATTTTCCATGTGTATCTTCTAAATCGCTCTGTTTCTGTTGAATGGGCTCACCAGAACTTGAGAAGGGGATGTAGAAGTCCTCTCCCTTATAGTTTAACCAAGAATTCTCATTCTGCTTCAGAACAAAAAGAAAAGCTCCAAATTCTTCTTCCATGGTAAAAATTCCACAACTTCCTTTCCCCCCTTCTTTCGGCTGCAAACAGGACATTTTATAGTTTATAGAAAAACGTTGCTCTCGACTGAAAATCAGAACTTATGTTTTTTTTTTACAAAAATACAAGCATGTATATTTGAAAAGAATGTGTTAAGAGTAGAATGTATAAATTATGGATCACTGTGATAAAATTTAACAGATAATACTTGAATAAAACTTCGCAAGGTGTACCTTTTTTTTTACTATACTTTCCAAGAATGTACTTAATTTAACTTATTTCTACTTCGCAAGGTGTAATGTTTCATTGCCAAAAGACTTAATTCATACTCATACAAAGCTAACAATGCGACAAATTGTTTTTAAAGAACTTTTTTTTATACGACTGGAATTGGAGCTTTGCTAATAAACCTAAAGATCTCCGCCCACGTCCCAAAGCCTGGATCCGAGATACAACAAAGGATTTTAAATTAAGCTTAACTCGTAAGTTTCAAACATAAGTCCTCCACCAATGGAGGATACTTTGGAGGCCCAAGCCTCAACCAATGAGGCCACCCTTGGGGAATTTTTGTAAAGAAATTTTAAGTATGATAGAATATAGATCAATTACTACGCCTGCAGATTTCTATTACATGTCTAAATACTGCAGGAAAAGTGTTCTCACAAAATGTAAGACTGCAATGGCTATTAGATGTCTTAATAATAACTAACTACTATGTCATGATAACAAAAAAATAGAGGCATTTAATGAGTTTGCTAATCAATATTGATTCAAATTTCAGAGAAAAATGTATTTGTACTAAACCTTCAGTAAGGTACGCAAGGCCCTGTTCTTGAATACTCTTGTTTCTGGAGGATGAGGAGCAGCTGGAATCTCCCATTTCCTAGTCTCATCTCTACATGCTCCCCAATGAACAATTACATCTCCAGGAAGATCCGTTTCCAAAAACAAAAGGTATTTGGTTGTCTCGGGACACTTTCTAACTGAAACACTGACCAAGTTATCAACAGCTATTTCTTTTAAAATGGGCAGTTCTTCAAAGAATTCTTCCAAATCCTTCTTCTCATCTTTCTTATCTCCACACTCGCCACTGCTTTTTTGACCTTTAGAATTTGATTCTGATTTGACCAGGAGGTTGGATAGCTGACCCAAAGCCCCTACAATCGAAGAAATTTAAACACCTCACCCACATGAGACAATAACTAAAGAAGGAGATAAAAATACCAGGGAAACTGGGTGTGAGGCAGGAAATTAAAAGCATAACCCACTTAGTGAATAAAATTCCCTATAGTGCACAATGGCAACTAGATGAACCTTTCACATAGCTGCAAGAAGATCATAGGAACTATTTTCTAGTTTGATACTCTAAAACATATACAGTGTTTTCCCAAGGCGCACCGAGACGCAATGACCCTCTGGAGCCTGAGGCGCAAGGCACGTGCGGGCATTTTAAATTAAGGCACACTATGTAAAAAAACATAAAAATATATATATGAATACATGCACAATCAAAACACTTTCATGGAAAGAAATGAAGTATTAAACCAAAAATGATATATAAAACACACAGAAGATTCAACTATTAACCTTCATTTCATGGGAATGAAGCTTAACTCAGAATAATATATAAAATACATAAAATTCAACTATTAACTTTCATTTTCATGGACAGAAATGAAGTTTTAATTAAGAACTATATAAATATACATAAAATTCAACTATTAACTTTCATTTTCAGGGAAAGAAATGAAGTTTTAATTAATAATTACATAAAAATGTATAAAATTCAACTATTAACTTTCATTTTCAAGGAAAGAAATGAAGTTTTTTTTGAAAAGATAACAAAATTTTCATTAAGAATATGAAAAGAGTTACAAAAGATTACAAACCCCGAAGGGAAG
>JBBMEG010000003.1:4600204-4639213 GCA_037832605.1 Cyclanthera cordifolia
CGAACTCGAAGCCTAGCGAAAAGGGAACCTAACTTCAATGGATCAATCCTATACATATCACATTAACCTAGGAGTTGGACGTGCTGAAATACTTATTTAAACACACAGGAAGCCATAACGATCTTGAATACATACAATAACCATGCTGGAACGAACTACTCATATCATATAAGGACTCATAAAACTTCAGCACAGTAAACACAGTAAAATCACGTCAATCAATGCTTTCTAACTATATATATGCTCAAGAGTCACCACAACGACCCTATACTGGGGAAACAGTCCCTTACCTTGGCCGAAAACCGCTCGAAACAGCCTTTGGAACTTGAGTAACGAATCCCATAACTGTTCTTCACCTAACAGTGGATATACAGGACAAACGAGTGAGAAACTTGCCTTAAAAACCCCAAAAACGCACTCGGGACACGGGATTTACCTTACGAACGAAGTCCGGGATTTTTCCGATCACAGGAGGTGGCGGCGCCGGCGCCGTCGCGTGAAATCCGGCGACAGCGCGTGAGATCACTCGCCGGCGCGTGAAAAACAGGCTCGGGCGCGTCAGGAGCAGGCTCGAGGACGCGCGGCTAGGCTCGGTCTGGCCCAGCTAGGTTCGGGTGGGCTTCTCCAATCCGAAGCTGGGTTCGTGTCAGAGGATCAGCTGAATGGCGACACGTGGCAGCAAGGCAGCGGCTGGCGCGACGGCGAACGCTGATTGGTTGGAAAAACGGCGGCTCTGGCGCGGCGAACAACGGCACGACGCGTGGTGCCTCTCGGTTGGGGAGCGAAACGACGACTGATGGTTGGTGCAGGCGTTGGGGGTGCTGATTGGCTGACGAGGCGGCGTGCGCTGGTTGGCTGGGAATGGCGGCGCTGGCGTAGCAAATATCGGAGTGACAGGTGGCGCTGGCGAGCGGCGGCAGCGTGTAGACGGTTGACACGTGGCGAGCTCGGGTTCGCATCTTAGGCGGATGACGGCGCTGACGACGGCTCCAACGGCGGCTCTGACGGCTTCTCCTCGGTTTTGGGGCTGTTACACCCAGTATTGTTTGCATGCTTTCCTAGGGTAGTTAGGACAGGGTTTAGCCCCCTAAGTTGATGATGTAGCTCTCTATGGTTGAGTTAAGGGTTTGAGACCCAATTGATGAGATTGATCTATAATTGAGCTTATAGTACAAAGTTCTTATTGATTTAGAATGTGATTGATATGAGTTATGCTCTCTTGATGATTCTATAGATGTGACAATGCTGTTAACTTTCTGGAATGTTGAGGTGATGGTATTGTCTAATATATGGATGTTATATTTAGTACTACACGTCTAGCTGCTCAAGTTGATCTATTATTTTTAGTATGTTGTACTTCTTTAGGGGGTTCTTACTGAGTATATTCAACCTATCCTTTCTTTATAACAATGTTTTCAGGTACATGTATCGGGATGGTTAAACTAAGGTGGCTGGAGATAGACCATGAACTTGGCTTAGTGTTGAGTCATTTTAAATTATTCCACATTTTAATTTTATACACTATGTTTTTATTTACTTGCAAACGATATGTCTTGAAATGGATAACAAAATCTTTTGGTTTTAAGACATTTCATGTTTTATCATTGTATAAATTCATGATGAATTTGTTATACAGGTTTTAAATTTCAAGTTAGAGATGCATGTTTTGTTTTAAATAAGAAATTCCAATTAAATATCATAATGATTTTTAAGACATGCATGAGTAAAGGTTCGATTTAAGACTCATTTTGAGTCGGGTCTTTACAGCAACAGAGTGTTATTGGTGGGGGAGTTTATCTCCAGAGTTGAGGTGGAAGAAAGAGTTGATGGAAGACTTTAAAAGACAGTTGGAAAGAATGAGGATTAGAATGGAAGAAAGAGCTTGCCAAATTGAAATTAAAGATGATGATGTTGAAGAAGCAGACCGAAATCTCAACAATTCAGCATTATGTAAGCTTATAATTTCTAAATCTACAAAAGCTGAGTATTTTAGGAAGTTAATGTCTAAAATTTGGGGTGTGGGTCATAGAGTGGAGATTGAGTCTCAAGGTAGAAATCTGCATCAGAGTCATTTTGAGAGTATGGAGGAAAAAGTTGGAATTGTGGAGGACGGTCTGTGGAGTTTCGATAACGAACTGTTCATTTTTAAAATTCTTTTGGCAAAGCTTTTCCAAAGAACTAGAGTTCAAAATAAATTCAAGTTAAGAAACTTCCCTCCATGTGCCTAACAAGCAAATGGGCAAGGGCTATTGGTAATATGGTTGGGGAGTATCTTGATGTGGATATAGATGAAAACAACAATTGTATGGGGCATATAGGTCATCTGATCCCTTAGCTAGCTCATACTTGTTGGTACGCTATTTTATTAGAGAGTTCAAATTCACAAATTAATTATTTAAGACATAATTAATATGTGCTTTAAGTTTAATAGTTAAACTTAATTAATAAATATATTGGATATATTGAATTAATGTTTAAGGAATAAATCTTAATAAAAATAATTTAATTTATTGGATAAATTAGTTCTAAATAATTATTAGATAATTTTTTATTTAAAAGATCTCACCAATTAATATGTTAGACATATTAATTGGTTTAATAATTATTGGATAATTATTAAATAGAAAACATTAATTAATATATTAGACGTATTAATTAGATTAATAATTACTGAATAATTACTAAAGTAGATAATTACTATATTATATATTAATTTGAGGAATTTATTTATTTAACAATATATTGGATATATTATGGAGAGATTTATTGGATAAATATCAATTAAAAATAAACAAAACAATATACGAGATATGTTGGTAAAATTCGAATTTCTCCCATTTATTTGGGAAAAACAATTTTGTCTCGCTAATGGATTGGATGAAATTTTCGAATTTGATATTTAAATGGAAGGGAGAAATCTTTGATTTTATCCAATATCTTTTAATTTGAATTTTGAAAGATGTATTTTTCTAATTTAAATATTCAAGTTTTTCTAATTTAAATATTTAATCTTTTACTGTAAATGGTTAGTCTTTGAGGTCTTTATTCTCATCTCACCCATTTTCATAGTCACTCATCTCTTAGAGTGAAACTCCTTTGAAAGCTGAGATCTCTTTCCCTACTCCATAATAAAACCTCTAACAAAAACTTCCAAGCTCCCTTCTCTAAAAGACTTCCCACCAAGCACTCAGTAGTAGCAAAGAAATCATAGCCTGGAAGAGCAAAAAAGATCTATCACGATCGTCCACAGGAATAGATCGATCCTACTCAACATAAAGACCTGTTAGAATTATTCAAAGGCGTTAGTCGATGTAAGTAAGGATTAACAATAACATGTCAATCACCTAGGGTTAAACATGAAGATTCATTGGATTAATCTAAAATAATTAAATGGTTTAATTATTTTTGTGAAATTTTTTTGTTGTTCATGCTTCTCCGCTGTGTTAAATGCATGTTTTAGCCTCTATTTCCAACATTAGTGATGTAGTATTTTTTTTTGGTGACTATTTATATTACCTAGTGAGCATTGATGTGAATTATTATGAAAGAACTCTTAGACACAATATTTAGGTTGACATTATCTAGAAGCTGTTGAGGATGTGAGGTTTCATGTCACCCTCGTTGATTAGAGATGAGATGTATTTTCCCCCTCCAACAGTCGAAGATGTGATTTCATATGCCACCTCCGGTAAAGCATAGTTTTGTCTATAGAGTGGGGCACTGATCGTAGTGTAAGCTTGCAATATAAGGTTCTTTAGCTTCAGGTGATAAGTAAGTCACAAGCTGGCTCAACTTGTAATAACCCAATCTTGCATAAAAGAAATTAAATTGGAAGTGAGTTTAGGGGTATAATAATAATTGGTAACTTGGGGGTCATTTTTTAGATTTTTAGCAAGGCTTAGGGTACTTTGGTTTTTTGAGTGTTTAGATTGCAAAACCGTAGGTCATCTAAGAGGGAAATCGAGTCTTGGAGAGGAAACAAAGAAATTATAGTGCAGCCGCCTACGTTTCCTTGATCATCGTTTGAAGGCACAGTCATCGTCCTCTATAGCTCGCCGAATGTTGTTGTCCAGTTCACCAGAGATTGCAGCATTCATCAAAGTTAAGGGAGGCATTGGCATCGCAAGTAGAGAGAATGAGACAAAGAGTGGCGTCGGGGTGACGCCACTGTTTAGGTTGGGTGCGAGTGACACCGTCGAGGGCTCACCATTATCGGTAGGTTGATCCTCATTATCCCCTTAAGTTCATCTAAGTTCTGGCTAGCGACCATGGAGATTGCTAAAGTAGGTTGGTGTAGCGTTGCGTTGGTTGGGCTTGGCCAAAACCAGTCGGTCAATTCCTAACCTTTTGGCAGTTCAACGCCGTCACTCTATCCATGTCATTTTTTCCCCTTAACTGTGACTCAACCAACTCACCATTCTCCTTGACCGAGACTGCACCTCCACACCCACACTTTCCCATTTTATCTGTCGTTGACCCCCATCTAAACCCCTCTCTCTTTCCCTTTGATCAATGTGGTAGTGGGCGTTTGCCACATCACCCACTTTTGACCAACTGATTCCTATTTGACCTAATAAACTTCTATTTGATTTAAACCAAATTCTCACCCCTAATTTTCAAACATTATTCATTCACTCTATTTTTGTTCATAAACCAATGCTGATTGTTTTCCTTAGGTGGATAGGTTGACTAAGTCGGCTTTGGAATTCTCGAGGTGAGCCCAGTTGCCTGGATCTCTCTGGATTTAGAGTTCTTATACTCATCATCGTTTGGTAAGTTTGACGGTTTGAGGTGTTAGTTTTTTACGGGTTCGTTATATTCAAGGCTTGGATTTATTGTGTGAGTGTTGGTGGGCTCATTTGGAGTTTGCAAGTATATTTGAGATTATCGGCCCAGGTAATGGACCTTTATCCCCTACTCGAGGCTCGTGATTTAATTCATGCATCGGTTAAACATATTAACTTATATGTATGATTTGACATAATATGTACTATCTAATGCTTGTATTGATTTCACTATAGCATGACCACATACTTTGAGCATTGTATGTATGATCTGACATGCCTTTCTCTATCTGATGCTTCTATAGATTTTACTAATATCATGGAGCATGTATTATGAGTATCTTGTTTAGGGCACTCGTGTATATCGTTATATGCTTAGATATGTTGAACTGTCATATGTTTGATCGTAAGAGTGAATCCTTCATATGGTTCGTAGGTCCCAACTGTGGACTTATCTATTTATTGATACACGGCTTGATGACTCATTTGGGTGTGATCGAGTCATGAAAACAGACGTACATGTGGCTGAAACGTTTTGATGTGAGATTTGTGGTCTCTCGTCATAGGATTGCTGTGGAAGGTTGGCTAACCAGGCTCATGGCTCCAATCAGATTTTTACTAGTATCCTAGGGTGCCTCTTCAAGTATGTGGTTGGGTTTGTGGTCGTAGGTGAGCGCGAGGATTCCACGTTTCACAGCGGGTAGAAGCTTGTGGGGATTTGTGGTCCCCTAGCTAGCAAGTCTTCATACTCGTCAAATCCCTCGACCTAGAGTAGGATCTCCCAGAGTTCTCTAGAGATTTGTGGTCTCTTGTTGACATTCTGTCTTGGGTACGTGGCCTTAGACCGCTTTAAGTGGCGCAGGTCAAGGACATGGTTCCCGACCTATCATCTAGAAGCCTTGGGTCTTGTGAGCCCTTTGAGCATATTGATGATTCGCATATTTGTTTGATGATTTGACTGATGCATGATTACCCCCGTGTTAGGGAATACTTACCGATTTTTCACAAACTTACCTTTTCCACTATGAATTACCACAGGTACGACAGGATCGTACCGAGATGGGTGATCGACGAGCTGCGAACGACCATGGAACTCACTACATGATGCTTATAGTCTTTATTTATTTTACTTCCTTCTGCACGAATTTTGAAGCATGTTACATTTAATTATCTTGACTATGTTTTATGTTTTGAATTTAGGGGTACCAGACACAATATATTTTATGGATTTGATTTTAAAAACTAAGCTTGTATTTCACTGTCATTATGAATTTTAAAATGGTCTTTGCTTATGCATGTCCAAGATGTTTTATTTACATGCATGAGGTGTTAAGGACTTAGGGTGAGACCCTATACTGGGTTGGGTTCTTACACAAATGATGGCAAGGGCCTTTACCAGCTATGACTCGATGACCACCATTTTTCTTAGGACATGAGTACTTGGACCATGACAGTCTGTATAGGCCCTACATCTGTCAAGTTTATAGTAGCATCTATGTGTGAGTACATGCTGTGGACACCAGGAGGAAGGATCCCCCGGGATAGTGACGTTAGTACATATTTTAGTCATTTAGTCATTCTCCCGAGGTGTCTTCTGAGACACTAGAATAGTGTTATGTTTTCAATGACAGATTAGGTGAGATGTTGTGATGCTCTCTAGAGGGAACCAAGCTGAGACATTGGGTATTTGGTTCAGATCATGTAAAGTAACTCATGACCTAGGTAGTTGTGATGTTATGTGGAGATAGTTTGACCGTGATACATGTAGTTGTTAGAGTGCATATTTTCTTGTTACTATGCATATTTGTACCTCGGCTTGGACCGAGTATCTTTATACTTACTTGTATTTTAGTGTTTTTCCACCAGGTAACAATGGATTCTACAGTGATAACTAGCTGGAGGTGCTAGAAGGATCATGAGCACCACTGCATTATTCTTATTAATCTTGAGTCATTTAAGACTATGTTTTCTATTATTTTAGTTGATTAGATAAATTGTAGCTATTTTTAGTTGGCTTTCAATTATAACAGTTTTTATTCATACATGGTGAGTAATTCATGTTATGATTGTTTTAGAAAGTCAGGTTCTTACAACTAGCTGACAACTCACACTACATCCCCAAAGAAGTGAAACGTCGCTAGTAACTCATATTGGGCCTTCGAAGGAGTAAACACCACCTGCATCTCACACTACACATTCAATGGAGTAAATCATCACTAGCATCTCACATTGCACCACCTTAAAAGAATAAAACATTGCTAATAGCTCACTTTGTACTCTCAAAGGAGTGGAACGTCGCTAGCAGCTCACACTACACTATCAAATGAGTAAACCATGGCTAGCATCTCACACTACACCCTTAAATGAGTGTACATCGTTATCAACTCACATTGTACCCTCAAAGGAGTGAAGCATCGCTAGCAATTCATCATGCACTCTCAAAGGAGTAAAACACGACCAAAAACTCACTCCACACTCTAAAATGAGTGATGCATCACTAGCAAGACGCACTAGTGTAGTGTGTCTTGCTAGCAGTTCTACACTTTTTAAAGAGCAAAAAATTGCTAACAACTCATGCATATCTCTAAGAGATGACAAAAGGCACTATTAACAACTTACCCATCCATCTAAAAGATTGAAACACAACTAACAACTCACACTAATTTCCTGAACATTCATATAACAAATAAGAATGTACAAGGAATAAAACTTAGCTACTTACCTTTTAGCCAAAGTATAAAAGTGCATAACACCCAATAGTGCTACAATCTATAGATGATTTAAACTCTAAGAATCTATAGATGATTCATCACTTAATAGTGCTACAATTGACACGAAACAAAAAATAAAAGAATAGTGTTACAATATCGTGTCGTTTAAAATGAAAAATACACCGCTTAAACATGAGTCAACTACTATATATCACACACCTAACAACATCACCTTTTTCCAAGCTGAAACACCATCGTTCCAATTTGGTCAACGTTTTACCTATAACCATTTTTTTCCTTTAGAATCATAGCGAATCACTCGTGGAAATTGACAACGCAATCCGCTCTGGAATAGAATTGTGTTGCTTTTCTCCATATTTAGGATTCACTTTAAGACCAATTTTTCAAACTATGACAAAAAAAATTATATATATATATATATATATATATATATTTTTTTTTTTTTTTTTTTTTTTTTTTTTTTTTTGAACACAAAGGTGTTTCCAAAACAATGATACCACCCCAAAGATAAAACGGTATATGGCTGTGTTATTTTTGTGATAAAGTGAAATTTAAATTTAAAATTATCGTATCTTTAAATAGAAATTAAATATCATTAAAATAAAATTAAAGATTACTTACAAATTCAATGAATAAATTATGACTTTTGTACCATAAACGTGCACCACATAGCTTGACTTTTTGTCATGCTAGATTAAATATATATACACATATGTATGTATTTGTGTGTGTGTGTATATATATATATATATATTTTTTTTTTTTTTGATTAACACTATTTGTTTTTTATAAATATAAAATAATAGCTCGATGAAATCAATTAAATCTATATAATAACATTATGAAGATGACAAGTTCATGCATATTAATTTGGAACTTAATGATGCCTCCAAAAATGGTACCGGTATTCTTATTTGTAGATTACTGTTATTCTACTTTTTAAAATTATTTTTCAAGAATTAGGAAACAAATACTTATTTTGCTTACAAAAAACTTGTGTAGGGATCTATTTTTCACAAAACCAAAGAATTATCTTGAACTATAAAAAATAATGAGGAGTTTTCATGATTAATTAGCAAAAAACAAAAATAAAATTGATAAGAATAAAATAAAAAATAATCTTAATATGTCAAAATTTATTATAAAAAAATTATATTAAAAATTAATTCCATGATATTAAAATAAAATAATAAACAGGTGAAATTAATAAATTTCAACCATCTAAAACTAAAGGTTTTCTCATTTGAAGTTGAAATTATTTAATGGTTAAAATATTATTTTTGGTCGTAGACTTTAAGGTTTGTTCTATTTTGATCCATACACTTTCAAAAGTTCAATTTTAGTCTCTAAACTTTTAAATTTGTTTCATTTTGGTCCATCACTTTCAAATGTCCAAAATTAGTGTCTCGACCTTCAAAAAAAAAAAAAAATCATTTTAGTCCCTAAAAATTAAAAAAAAAAAAAGTTCAAAAATCGTCCCTATAATAAATTTGAAGTTGATATTTTTTAAAATTGGTTCAACAATGTTAATAATTTTAACATAAATAAAGAAAATATGTCAACATATTTTTAAAAGTTATAAAGAAATACGGTTAAATTTTTAAATAAAACTTAACAAAAAAATTCAACTAATGTCCAAACTTAATTTATTTTGAAAATCTAGGGACAAAAATTGAACACTTAATAGTTCAAGGACTAAAATAAAACAAACTTGAAAGTTTAGAAACAAAAAAGAAACAAGCTTAAAAGTCTAATAACTAAAATTAAACTTTTGAAAGTATAGAGACTAAAATCAAATAAATCTCAAAGTCTAGAGACCAAAAATGATATTTTCACGTTGTTTAATTTTAATCAAATGTATAAAATATTTTCAAAAATTGTTGCAATTAAAAATTTGAGGTGAGAGTTGGCCATACACAACAATTTTCTAAGAATATTTTCTATGGTAAAATTAATATTTGTAATCATTAATAATTGAGGTCGAAGATTCAAATCGCAACTGATCGAAACACAAAGTGGTTTCATAAGAAGGCAACTTTAAGGCGTCAGCAGAATTCCATTTCTAGTATCAGGGGAGAAAATTGAGAGTGTTGGTTTACGATGATGCAAGCATTGAGGAGGAGTTTATTAGGTACTTTCGTCGAGTTTTCACATCTTCTAATCCAAATTTGAATGATATGAGGGCGCCTATTAGGCATATTTCACGAGTATTATCCCTAGAGATGGCTGCACAGCTCGATAAACCTTATACAAGGGAGGAAATCAAACTAGCATTGTTTCAAATGCATCCTACAAAAGCACCAGGGCATGATGGTTTGCCGGCTCTATTTTACCAGTGCTATTGGGAAACTATTGGCGAATCTGTGGTTTGTACATGTTTGGCCATTCTGAATGGAGGCTTGTCAGTTAAAGATTTCAACCATACTAACATTGCCTTGATACTGAAGATGAAAAATCCTAAGTTGGCTGCAGATTTTCGACCTATAAGTTTATGTAATGTGGTCTACAAAATGGTATCTAAGACTATTGCGAATAGGTTGAAGGTAGTGTTGCCACATCTAATATGTGAATCTCAAAGTGCTTTCGTACCTGGTAGACAGATTGCTGATAATGTCATTGTGGGTTATGAATGTGTGCAATATATTATGTCAAAGAGGCATGGGAAAGATGGTGTAGCTGCATTAAAACTTGATATGAGCAAGGCGTACGACAGGGTTGAATAGGAGTTCTTGAGAGCTATTATGGGCCATATGGGTTTTCCTACCAAATTTGTTGAACTCATTATGGATTGTGTTTCTTCAGTCAGTTTTTCAATCTTGATAAATGGAAACCCTAAAGGGTGGTTTCAACCAGAGAGAGGTGTTAGGCAAGGTGATCCTTTGTCATCGTATTTGTTCCTCATCTGTACTGAATATCTTTCTGGTCTTATTGAAATGGCTTATAAACATAACAGAATTACAGGTTGCCGGATAGTTAGGAATTGCCCCTCTATCACCCATTTGCTCTTTGCTGATGACAGCCTGGTATTTTGTAGCGCTACTTATAGAGAGTTTTATGAAGTTCAAAAGATTTTGAATCAATATGAAGCTATATCTGATCAATGTGTGAACTATGAAAAATCGGTTTTATGTTTCAGCCCGAATGTGCCAGCTACGAAACGGGGTGGATTAAGAAATATTCTGCAGATTAAGGTTTCTGACCAACTGGGCAAATATCTTGGTCTCCCTTCTCATTTTTCTAGGAAAAAGGGTGTAGACCTAGACTATATTAAAGAACGGGTGGAAAAAGCTGTGGCGGGGTGGAAAAGATCATTGTTCTTAGTGGGAGGAAAGGAAATATTGATTAAGGCAGATGGCCAAGCTCTCCCTACATATGTCATGTCTTTTGTTAGGTTGCCAAAGGCTCTTTGTACGAATATACAAGCATCTATTGCAAACTTTTGGTGGGGATATTCGAATGGAAAAAAGAAGATACACTGGAAAGCTTGGAGCAAAATGTGTGTACCTAAAAGGAAGGGAGAAATGGGATTCCAGGATATTTGAGGATTTAACCAAGCCATGTTGGCGAAACAGGTTTGGAGAATTTTAAAATTTCCCAATTCTCTTGTTTCTCGGTTGCTAAAAGGAAAATATGTCCATAATGTATCGTTATTGGAAGCCCAACAAAGGACGAATTGCTCTTTTGTTTGGAGGAGCTTATTATGGGGTTTACAACTGGTTAAAAAAGGGATACGCAGTAGAATTGGTAATGGGAAACCACAAAAGTGTTGCAACACCCATGGCTAGTACGTGAGTCCACTTTTCGTTTGATAACACCTGCTGCTTTGAATACACAATCGTTATATGTTGCTGATTTACTTGATCAACAAGGTTTCTGGAATATGGATTTGATTCGAGAAATTTTTTCGGAGGAAGATGTTAATGCTATAACGGAGGTGCCAGTTTGCCAGACTCATTTGGAAGATTCCTGGATATGGCATTACACCCCTAGTGGTAATTTTATAGTGAAGAGTGCCTATAAACTCTGGGTCTCGTTAACTTATCAGGAATCTTCGTCAATTGCTCAGTTAAATGAGGCGTGGTGGAAACTGCTATGGGGATTATCAATTCCATCAAAAGTGAAAATTTTTATATGGAAGCTGTTCTATGGTCTTTTACCAATTAAAACAATTATGTGTAATAGACATATTACAATAGATGTTCTATGTAAAGGCTGTAGGACTAAAGACGAGACAATAAGCCATACTTTTTTAGTTGTTCTTGTGCAGAAAGCCCGTGGAAATGCTTCAACTTCAGGTTGAACTTCTTACTAGTTGAAGAAATCGGAATGGTTGAATTCTTGTGTTACACTGGGGAGACATTGCCTCGGACTGAGCTGGAACTTTTTGCTTGATTTGCTGGTCTCTGTGGTATCGAAGAAACCAACGGGAGAACTTGGGAAAGCCACGGGAAGCGAAGGAACAAGCTGAGTGGATCATTCAATATCTCCGAGAGGTATCTTCACAACATCTGAAACGAATACAAAGTTCAGTGGGTCGAAGGATTCAAAGATGGGAACCCCCTCCTGCAGGGAAGCTCAAACTCAATATCGATGTTGTTGTATCATCTCGGGAGCATGGATTCGGGATTGTGTTGCGCGATTCGAAAGGATTTTGCTTGATGGCTGCCTCATTGTTTGGGGTGGGAGGATTAAGCCATCTTTGTGTGGAAGCCAAGGCGTTGCTGGCGGGATTACAACTAGTTCATCCATGGCGATCCACACCTTTGATTGTTGAAGCCGACTGCAAAACTTTAGTCGACGCCCTCCAGGATAATTCAATGAGCAATTCTTCGTTGGGCGTTATTCTTGGTGAAATTGGCCGGCAAATGGAAGGTTTTTCTGAATTTGTTCTGAATTTTGCTCCATGCAGTACAATCGCACATGAATTAGCATCTTTTGAGATTAGGTCTGTGTCAAATTTAATTTGGTGGGCTGATGGACCAAATTGGCTCCTTCCTTTTCTTTTATTTAATTCAAAGCATTGTAGCTCTATGGGTCTTTTAAATTAATGAATATACTGCATCTTTGTTAAAAAAAAAAAAAAAAAAGAAAAAAAGAAAAAAAAGAAGAGAGATTCAAATCGCAACTTGTTTTCCATTATGAGCAGCAGTTATTTTGAAGCATTTTATTTTATTTATTTTAAATTCAAACGAGAAATTGGCGGCATTGGGCCAATTTAACGTTATGTGGCGTAATGACAATGTGCAACCTGACGATTATATTTTTCCCTTTTTCGATAAAAGCTAATTTTTTTTATGAAATTTCAGTTTTATATTAAAATAAAAAAAGAACAACCATGATTATTTTGTGTATACTTGCATGTATAATATCTTTTTCTCTTGTTCTTGTACACCTAATTTTATATTTTTAAAAATATAATTATAATTTTAAATTAATAATACATTTCATATATTAAAAATATGTTTCATAATTTAAAATTAACTGTAATTTCATATTTTAAATATATGTTTGGTAATTTAAATTTAACAATAGTTTTATAAACTCATTTTAATGATAGTTCGGTAATCAATTTTGTATTTTAAATAGGTATTTAGTATGGATATTCAAACTGAGCATAAATTTTACATTTTTATCTCAAATTGATTTTAATTGTAAGATATTCAAATTGATTTTTATTCATAAATGAATTTAATTCGAATCACTATTTTGCCATTGATTACCTAATATGGAATTATTTTTTTCATATTTGACAAGTTGTACTTTTTTTTTTGTATTTAATGATTCTTTTTCTTTAAATAAATTATTTCCTTAGTATAGCAAGCGTTTTTTTTAAATAAATATTATTTCCTTATGTATGTATATCAATTTCCTTTTTCATCAAAAACCCCTAACTTCGTTCAATCTCCATTTTTTTTCAGTTGTACATTCAGAAATATCTTCATCTTCGTTCGGATTGTGCTTCTTCTTTGAATCGTCAGTAGGTATTTCAACATTTCGTGATAATACTCTTATTATACATATGTCTAATCACTAATATTCAGTAAACTTTTATCCTCTCACAGTTACCGCAACTCCCAGTTGGTATTGCTCATGTATTATAACGTTAACAATCCAATCTGAATTGTATTACTGTTGTATTTATACGAATCAGCGTATTATTATCATAATCATCTAGGTATTATTATCGTTAGCATGTTAGTGGTTTACAACATATATAATATTAAATTGGTATTTTTAACATTGGTTTTGGTATAGCATAATATAATAATTGTAATACAATATCAACAGTATTATATATGTAACAAAAAATATATTAATACACTATTGTATACGTATTGGTATTATATATGTATTTTTCATCTCTTATCTAATAAAAACTGGTTGCAAACTCTAATATCAGGGTTTTTTTTGCTGCCGTCATCCTCAATAATTTGTGAGAAATTTTAACATCAAATCAAATGTCACAAATATAATAAAAAAAAAAAAGCAAAAATCGTGGTGAGAGATTTTAGGGGAAAAGAAGTTATTAATAGTAAATGTATTCAAACTTTCCATATATAACAAAAGGTATTATAGTACATCAATAAACACTTTAATACACATTAAAAGCTTGTTTTAATATGTATGCAAATTTTTTAAGAATCTGATACAAATGTAATAATTTTATCCTATTTGAATATGTATTCAAACTTCCCTTTTAAAAATATGTTTCATAATTTTAAGAGTAAAATGAAAGGTTTCTAAAATTAAGATTACATATATTTTTATCAATTAGGTAAATATTTTGAAGTATTTATTGATTTATTTTTTCAATATTTTTTTTTTAATTTCATATTTCAATAAAGATCGTGAATAAGAAATAAATAAGATACTATTATAATAAATATATATATCCCAACATTAATAAAAATTGAGAATTGAAATAATAAATAAATATAAGAATATTATTTTGTATTTAAAATTTTTCATAAATGTCATACCATTAAAAAAATAATAGACATTTCTTAAAATCTCCCAACTAATCACCCAACATCCAAACGGCTATACCATTATTCAAAGATCAATAAATTAGAGAAGGAACCAAATTGAAATTGAGAATAAGTGGCAAAGTTTTGAAGACAAATTAAACTTGAAGAACAAGCTACAAATTCCTAATTCAACCTTATTAAGAACAAGCTATAAATGTCATCTAGAAAACTCTACATTTCAAAATAAGATGTAAAGCCCTCGAAATATTTGTATATGAGTGAGAAGAAAATTAGATGAACATATTAGATCCCATTTAACAACCATTTCTTTTTTCATTTTTTATTTTTAAAATTTAAGCCTATTTACCTCAATTCTCTACATATGTCTCATCTTTTCTTTAAGTATATGAATTCTAACCAATTTTCATAAACCAAAATAAGTCTTTGGAAGCTTTTTTAGCTTTCAAATTTTGGTTTTGTTTTTAAAACACAAATAAGATGTAGGCATCAAAGTCATGCAAATTATATGTTAGAGTAGTAGTTGTATGCTTAAATTTCAAAATCGAAAAACAAAAAATGAAATGATTATCAAGACCTTAAAGATTGTATTCCCCATTTACAAATATTCAAATCAATACAAATACAAATTCATTATTTACATGTGTTTGATTCCATCTTTATCCATCGAAACTGTGCGTGAACAATGTACCTTCTCTTCTGTTATAGGCTAAAATATTTCAGATTACTCGAAGAAGGTTAGGGCCCCACCGGGAGACCGCCCAAGCCAACGCCGACCCCTCGAGGGTTGGTCAAATGGAGGAAATGACCCACAGGGGGTCGGCCAAGTCCATGCCGACCCCCTAGAGTCGGCCGAATAGAGGCCTTGACCTCTAAGGGGTCGGTCACGCCATTACCAACCCCTCGGGGGTCGGCCACGCCATTGCTGACCCCTAGGGGTTGGCCAAGTGGAGGCTGTGACCCCCAAGGGGTTGGCCAAGTCCATGCCGACCCACCGGGGGTCGGTCAAGCAAGTTCGACTCCTTTGGGGGTCGGCCAAGGAAGGCCTCGACCCCTAGAGATCGGTCTTTGTAGCCTCACCCTTCTCGGGTCTGGCGAAAGAAGGCGAACACCCCTTATGGGAAAAGTCGTGGAGGTCAGAACTCCCATAGAGTCGACCGAGTCAAAGTAACGACTGGATCCGCTGATAACGGTCAGGAGTTACGTCGAGTAGGTCAGCCCGAGTGGGTTGGTCGTGGAGGTCAGGACTCTCCAATGGACAAGTCGGCCGAGTCCAAGTAATGTTTAGGGACGCTGCACCCCGTGGCGTCTTAGAGTTACAACGAGTAAGCCAGCCCGAATGGATGTCGTGGAGGTCAAGACTCTCCGAAGAGTTGACCCAATCCAAGTAACGTACATTGACGCTACACCCCAAAGCGTTCCTCCGTTACAACGAGTAGGTCAACCCGAGTGGGTTGGTCATGGAGGTTAGGACTTCCCCCATAGTCGACCAAGCCTAAGTAACGCATGGAGACGTTGTACCTCGTGGAGTCCCCAGTTACAACGAGTAGGCCAACCCGAGTGGGTTGGTCATGAAGGTTAGGACTCTCCTGTGGACGAGTCGACCAAGTCCAAGTAACGTTCTGGGACACTGCACCCCGTAGTGTCCTAGAGTTATGAGTAGGCCATCCCGAGTGGGTTGGTCGTGGAGGTTACTACTCTCCCCCAGGAGTCGACTGAGTCCAAGTAATGCAGGGAGATGTTGCACCACATGGCATCCCTAGTTACAACGAGTAGGTCAACGCGAGTGAGTTGGTCGTGGAGGTGAGAACTCGTAAGGGTTGACCGAGTCCAAAGCCGACCTCTGAGGAGGAGAGTCGAATAGGCCAAACCCGAGTGGGTTGGTCGTGGAGGTTAGGACTCTCCTGTGGATAAGTCGACCAAGTCCAAGTAACATAAGAGACGTTGCACACCCGTAGCGTCCTATCGTTACAACGAGAAGGTTGCACCCCTAAGGGGTCGGCCGTAGAGGTAATTAAGGACCTGCTAAGGTCGACCGAGTCCAAGTAACTCGAGAGTCAAGGTCGTTACACCTCCAATGAGTGTCAGGAGTTACGTCGGTATTCATACTCGGCTTAATGACGGACATTTCTAACGGCTGGCCTTTAAGGCGCCCATAAGTAAGCTGCAGCGGCTACGAAACCGACTACTATATGAAGTCAATCAATTCTCCATTCCAAGGGACGATGAATCCTAAGCTAAATCAAGCTAAGTATTTTTGTGTCATTCTGTGTTCTAAATTATTCTCCTAAAATCTCCTACTGACTTAGGCATCGGAGGCCATGTGACTCACACCACACCGGTGTGTCTTAATTTACAGTTTTTTACAAGCTTTTTCGTCCTCAATTAAACAAATTAGACCGTTGACCATTTTTCGACATCAACATCTTCTAAAATTCACATGTGATGTTAGTCAAAACTATAAGATAATAAAATAATATTATAGTTCAACAAACATAGTGCTAATGTTTGTAAAATGATTCCAACTACAATTGTAGGTTGGGTTACGTTAAAGAAATATTTTAGATCAATCTTAAGTTTTGAATTGGTATATTCACCAACCTATCTAACTCTATGAGTTTGAGCAATTCAACTCAATCATATATGTTCAAGTTTGGTTTGGTCAATCAGTGGGGTTTTTTTTTATTCGAACATGTATTTGTTATTTATTTTTAATTTTTATAAAAATCAACAAAATAACAATCATTCAACTTTATTTTATATGATGATATTTACAAATTTAAAGAATTAAATTTATTTTATAGAATTTTAGAGAGCAAAGAGACCAAAAATAATTATAAAATGAAATAAATATACATGTAAATATGCTATAAGTTATAAATAATTTATTTTATGACAATTTAAAGAATTAAAACTAAGAAAACGTCATTTATTTAAACTTTATCAAATTTAAATAAATTAATAATCAAACCCAACCCATCAAATTAGGTTGGGTTTGATTTGAAATATTTGGATTTTCGAGTTTTTGAACTTCACTAAATCCAACAATATCAAACTAGATAACAAAGATGAAAGAAAGTCGATAAAAATTTATCCATCACTTTTTTCCTCATCTTTTTTTAACGTACTTTTTACCTCACTTTTTTTCATCATAACACATTTAATACATTAAACTATGTTCACTTTAATGTTATCACTTCAAAGTATTGTATGTCTCAAATGCTTAGTAAATATGATGTAAGAACATTAAGGATCTTTTCGATTTTTCTTATATATTTGGAAGTGTTGGTGCTAACGGTTAAAGAACAAGATCTTTGACAGATCGTCAAATCAGTATGATATCTTTACTATTTTTTTTTAATTATTATTCAAACAACTCATATTAATGGAGGTTATATTGTCATCTATTTTAAGAGGATAAGTAGTTGAATTACTAACATCCTCTTCTAGACTAAAGTACCATGAGCCTCCCATTATCATTTAACTAAATTAATATGAGCATAACATTCTTATATTTTCAAAGTTCAACTATAAATTATTTGTTGAATTACCTACACTAACTTATACATATCTCAACTATTCTCACAAAAAAAATCCATCTAAATTAACAATATTTAGTTGTCAATGAAATTTATAAAAAATTAATTATCAAATAAATGAGCATGTATTTCAATTAATAGTTCATCTATAATCCTCTACCATACAAATTCCTTTCTTTTTATTGAGATAATTCATTCGTTAATAAAGATGGGAGTTTTAGATTTCTTGAATAATTATTTCTTACCGACTACATTAAATTAGGGGGAAATTGAACTACTCCCAAGTGTCATAAAATCACCAATTAAAGAAACTATGATAAAGATGACATCTTTGAAAATTTGATTGAATAGGGTAGGACTTATAAAAAAAATAATGATAATAAAAAATTAAGAATTATTAGTAGATTGTATAAGGATGATGCACCATCAAATAGAGCATATTTACTCCATTCGAATATAGCAAACTTGTTGGTTGTAATATTTCAAAAAAAAAAAAAAAAAAAAAAATGTTGGTTGTAAGGTGTATGGAGTGATAGTCCCTTTCAAACATTAAAAACTAAGCTCAAACTATCTTCATTGTGTTGACTTAGTCTGCAAAATGAATAAACAAGAAATTCAAGTGCTATCATAAAGAAACAATTTTGGGTATATTTTATTTTGGATATTCTTTTATTATTATAATTGTCTTGTTTAGTTAAGGTGGGAGGTGGCATCCATCCTTTTTGTTTTTGATTGCATTGCAATCTTTTTCTCTTAGTTGTTTCCCACTCTCTTTTTAGGATAGAATTTTGTTTTTGTTTTTTTTCACTAGGGTCCATATGTGAGTATTACCTATAAAAGTCAAAAGGTGTGGAGAAGAACTAGACCACCAAGCCCTCCAAAGCTTTGCTTTGCTAGCCTATGGCAGAACTTTCGCCACAATAGCACCGGGACCAAAGAAGTAACACTCAGTGCTCTATTATGACCTTCTAAGATATACTCACGGAATAACATCCAACCTAATACAACATTCTTCTTTCCTGCCTTAAAATAATAATTATTATTATTATTTTATCCATGACTGTTCATCTCGAGACAGCTTGCATACACCTTGACTACTATCACAAGACATACACCTTGACTACTATCACAAGACATACCGTGTGATCCTACGACATTTAAATGTTAAGAAAAGTTGTAACTAATTTCTATGTAGATAATCATAGTAAGATTTATTTAATCAATTTTGCCTCTCATATATAAGTTTCATATGACCAACAATGATGCTTATCTTACAAGTAGTAGATTTGAAACTCGTTGTCTTCGAGTTAAAAAAAATGTCTATTACTGAATTGAAATACTTTCATCGAATTTAAATAGATTCTCTTTCTTTTTTTCGAATTTACAACAAAGGTATGAAAGATTTGAACAGACCTCTTGATCATTAGGTCTACCTTAATACTCCTGAGCTATTATTTTGGTTGACAATTTAAATAAATTCGTGTTCACCTAATGCGAGTATCTAAAATAACTTACAAATCTATTATCATGAGATAAATTGCAAGACCCTCTCTACATAATTTGACCAACAAAGAAACCAGTAACAAATTAATTTTTAAGAAGCAGACAACCCTCAATTGAACTTATAACCACTTATCTCTCCCAAATGCCAATTGACTGCTAAACCAGTCATGAATGTACAAAGCAATAATATCCAAGAAAAAAAGAACAGAAGCAATAGTTTGACTCTAAAACGTCATATGTTGGACAGCTCACAGGCAACATTACATGATCATGTTAGAGAAAGGATGAAAAAGATGTGCATTTATTAAGCATAAAATTTGGAAACAGAAAAAGTGTTTGATTTTAATAGAAACTTACAGTCTCCATCAAAAATCAGCCACAAAAGTAGCAGATTCCGAGTTTCTCCACTGTTATCTAGCTAGGCGCAATAACCTAGAAGTAGAACCACAATCAAAAATTAAAAGTGAATTAAGTATGAATTTCAACATTCCAGAATGTACATCAATTCCATTTCCAAGACGTGGGCTACACAACTTACAACACACCACTAAAGCTATATAATATATATATATATATATATATATATATATCTCAATCGCACTCAAAGAAAAGGCAAACACGCGAACCGTTGTTGATTGGCCTAAAAACCATAAAAATTCTGATTCAGGATGGCCAAAAGGGGAGGAGGCCTTGGATGGAACCTTGCAGAGCTCGAGATAAAATGTGAAATACTAGAAAACCATCTTAAATAATCCCAGTAGAAATGCTGGAAGTCGCATTTATTTTCAGTGCATGCTCAGGGATATATGTAATACCTGTCGCACAAAAATCATTTAATTTATTTATACTTTCAATATTAACATAAGTTAACGAGAATGAGAATGAGAATGGAGAACAAAATCTATAATTATGCGCAAAATAAAAAATAAAAATAAAGATACTATTCACTGATGTAAGCATAGAAATTAAATTTTAGTTACAGGTAGACTATTCACTAATGTAAGCAGGATCTTTTAGCTCTTCTCACAGCTAAGAAGCACGGATACGGACATGACAAAGCAACACATTCATGGAGACAAGTCATTATTTGAAAATGCAATATATTGACACGACTAGAACATGATATTTGTTATTATTTTTAATGATATACAAATTTTAAGAGATCAATTAAAAAATATTTTTGCTTTTTTTAACGACTATGAAAATTAGCTAAAATAAAGATGAACATGAAAATTTAATTAGTGTTTGAATTTAACACATGCTTAGTCATACGAGCCTATTGAAATCCAATAAATAACAAATCTGAAGTTCGTTAAATTACTAAACAACCGCACAATACAAAATTTACAATAAGCCTAATCTTTAATGATCTAAAAAATATTTAGTTTTTACCTTTTCTCCCTCTCCATTCTAGTTTCTCTTTTTACATTTTACGTTTGAGTTCATCTACCTTTCATGGACGCTACCTCCACCAACACTATTCCATTGTTGTGTCATTGACTACTTAAAACAAATAAATTTTAAATGGTATGTCCACAAAGTGTCCAAAATTAAAAATAATAAAAATATAGGACACAAAAATTTTCGAGTGTCTGACATGTGTTTGAATAGTGTCCGAAAGTATTGGTGTCGAATTCATGTTCAACAAAGATATTTTATCAAAATCAAAGTTTCCGTGCTTCCTAATCTCACAGTAATGAAGAATGCAGAGAAAGAAAATTATGATAATTATTACCTTTTTCGTTGACATTAATCTGCAATGTGTCCAGAGTAATTATGCCATCGGTCAAGGGAAGTAGCTCAAGTTTGATCGTAGCTGTGGATTGAGAGGGAATACACCTGCAGGGACCGAGCAAACAATGAATGTTGGGAAAACTACTTACACAGAGAGGCAAGAATTATTCATTACCCTAAAGGAATTCTACTCTGGAGCCACAAATGCGAGCAACCTAAGGCAGAACTTTGGATGATATCTGACACGGGAGAAGATAGTTCTTTATAAGACATCAACTGGCCTCCGAAATCCACATTATGTTTTTGATTCTCAGTTACAAGAGGGATTGATCTCGGCCTTTCCAGTGACATATTGTCCTTCTCACTGCCTATCCGTCCAGCGGCTTCATTTAAAACCACGAATGGACTCATAGGTGATGATGGTGAGGAATTCAATGATATCACAGATGGAGGAGAAGTGGATGAAGCTGGAGCAAGAACCGTCATGGTCAGATCTTCAGATGTTAAATTTGACGCCTGAAGTGTCAAAACCTGAAATTTAAACCCTTTTAGATGACTGATTGGATAATGGGGGTGGAGGTGCTCAAGATTTGATGCTTTAAACCTGAACAGGAAGATGAGAAACAATTCCATTGGGTTTAGGAGGATCCCCTGATAACGCCACAGAAACCATAAGATCCCTTGAAATTCGAGGTCGCCAACTTGTTGGTTGTTTAAAATACAATTTTGACTCTGTTTGAATTAAGAAAATATGAGAAATCAATTAGAGACCTGATTTAGCATAAGAGAAATACTGAAAGAAATATGATGGTTTGACATTAGAGGCAACAACTGAAAGAATTATGAGATTGCTGAAAGTAAAGAATTATGAGATTGCTGAAACCTCTGGTTCAAGCATGCTAAAAAAGACGCTCGAGGGAGAAAGGAAATCAATTCAGGGCACTAAAGAGGTGTTCCTATCCAAAACCCTTAGATTGATAAAGAAAGAACCTGATCATCCAAAATTAAAGCAACAATAGGACTCATTTGTTCAGTTTTTCATTTTGGTGCTACCGTCCAGTTCTTTTGGTGATTATACTCTAATTTAAGTTACTTTGAAGGCTATGTTTGTTTTTTCAGAGGAAGAGTGATAACCACTGCTCTTCAACAATTTCTTATTTGTATTTGGTTGTAAACAAACACTCTTAAACCACTCATCATACCTTCTATCAAACTCTACATTAAGCTACCATCAAACTTCACGTCAAACTTATCACTCAACCACTAACACCAATCCTCAAACGAGTAGTTAATTATTCAATCACTACAAACACACATCTCCAAACGAGTAGTTAATTACTCCAACCAGTATTAACACCAATCTCCTAACGAGTAATTAATTACTCCAACTACCATCAATCCGTCCACTCCACTCTTTTCTTTTCTTTTTTCGAGTTTACTCCACTTTTTTCTACCAAAAACAAACACACACTAAATTGGAGTTGTTTCTTCAAGGATCCTCCTTTAGGACCATTTTGTTAGTTACTTATTAGGCAGTTATAATTGGAGATTAGTTAGTTAGTTACCCTATATTGGCTATATAATATAATAGTTACCCTAATCAAAATAACTAGTAAGGACCCGTTAGGTAACATTCTCATTTCTTAGTTCTTGTTTTTTGTTTTTTGGCTTTTAAGAAATAGAAATGATAATGTGTTAGATAATTGTTCCTCATTCTTGTTTCTTAAAAAAAACAAGAAACAGAAACAAATATGTTTGATAACCATTTCTTGTTTCTCGGTTTTTTTTTCTGAAAAATATAACATGCATTTAAATATTTATAAAAAAAGAACATATTCAAAAGTTTGAACTTTAAACAGAAAGAGGATAAAAGGGTTAGGAGCGGTTGGTATGGGTTTTACTCGTGATTGATAATGGCGAAATAAATTGACATTAAACTTCGCATGTTGTCGTTTCACAAATCATTCATCACAATGACATTTTTTCTTAATGTCGTGGTTGTAAATATTAAAGCAATATCAAATATATATTTTGATGAACAAATTTTAAAATTAAAAAAAGTATTGGATTGACTATTCTCAAAAAATAATAGTAATTCTAGACAAATTCTAAATTATTTGAATCAATAGTTATTAAAACATTTATTTTAATATTGTAGTATAAATACTCAATAATACTATTATTATAAAAAGCATGCGACAATATTCGTTAATACAACCAACTACATTTACTAGTTTTTTTTTAAAGTGATTATTTGTAATTATTTTTTTAGATTTACTAGTCTTATAAATTTTTCTAAAATTGAATTCAAATAAGATATAAATATATGCATTGAACATTGTATATTATATAATTTGATAATATCTATAGTATAATTAAGAAATAAAATAAAAGCACTTAAATATGTAAGTAAATATAATTACTATTTTTATAATAACTAATATAGCTTACAATTATAAAGTTAATATACATTGAATTTAATGATATGGAAGTTAAATTTAAAAACTAAAATTTTATTATATATTAAACTAAAATAATAAATTTTATATATAAACGAAGTAAAAAGTATGAGTGTCTAGATTTTTAGAAATTAAAATAATGAATAAAATTTATAACATATTTAAGTTAAAATAATAAATTATTTATATAAAAACAAATTAAAATAATATACTAGTATGAGTGCGGTAGTTTTTTATTTTAAAAACAAAATACATTCGAAACTAAGCTGCTGGCATGTACACAACAAATTTTACCACTTGTGCCAACCCTGCAAAAAGATGAATCAGGGACGATTTGACCTAATTTTATATAAATATAAGTAAAACTTAACCAACACAAGACTGAAACAGAACGAAAGAAACTCCATTTTGGAGTTTCTCTTTTTGAAGCGATATTTGAAACGTTTATTTTTAACTTTCAGAACTAGAACCAAAAAAGGTTACCAAACAAGACCATTTCTCAAAAAAGGAGAAACATAAACGAAGAAACAGGAAACGGAAGCGTTACCAAACGGACCCTAAAATGATAATTGACTCTTAAGAGAGGGGACCCTTTGATAGATGTTGTCAATTGGTATCAGAGCCACGATTCGTGGTAACGATTAACATGGATAGAGTGCGGGAAGAGCTTGCAGAGCGTTTTGAGGCATTGTTCACAAGATGAGACGAGAGGAACGCAAGGGAACAGGAAGAGATAAGATTAAAGAATGCAAGATGGGTCGAAGAGTACGCAAGGAAGCGGGAAAAGAGAAGATTAGAGAATGCAAGAGTGGCCGAGGAGAACACAAGGGCATGGAAACAAAGGAGGGAAATGCTAGTGGAAAAATACGCAAGAGAAATGAAAGAGACTCGTAAGAAGAAGAGGGAAAGAAGGAAGATAAAAGATCAAATTCGTGCAACCGGAAAACGCGTTTCAAAGTTTTGGTGTCGACGATTGCAGCCAAGGAACGAACAAAATCGGCAGGAAAAGAATGGGTTGACAAAGAAAAGGCACAAGAAGATGAGGAACAGGAAAAGCCGACATCCGATTGCTTCGACGAAAAAGAAAAAGAAAAATACGAAAGAAACATACAAGAAACAGAGTATGCTATGGAAGAAGACGGGAAGTTTGATCGATTTGCCCAAAAAATCGCAAAATCTAGTTCTTGAGAGATTCCAGGCATTCACGACTAGTCGAAGTTGTCGATCGATTCAAACGACGAGAAGATGAAGCGGCGGAAATCAAAATCACAAAACAAATTATCAGACGAAGCAGAAATCGAAATTGCGATTCAGATCATCGAATGAAGCAAAAATTAAAAAATCGTGATTCAAATTATCAGACGAAGCGGAAATCAAATTGCTAAATCAAATTGCGAGCACAGTCGTTTCGGAAATCAAATCGCAAATTCAGATAGCAAAATCAAGAATTGTGATTTCAAATTCACAAAATTCAGCCACAAGATTACACGACCCGATCTACCCAAAACCACTCAAAATTGCGAACCCAGATTTCAAAATAGATTGATGCAAAAAATAGATGCATGGGAAATCGATCAATCAATCGTGTGAGAAAAGGGGAAAAAAAAAAAGCGATTCCCAAATTTCTGCGACCCGACCCGAACCTGCCCGCCATTCTGACTCAAATCACCCAACCCGCTCCGATCTGCCTGAACCGAACCCAACCCACACCATCTAAATCCGACCCACACACCTGATCTGAACCGCGCCCAACCCAATCCGAACCGATTCCAACCATTCGATATGATATGAACCTGAACCCGATCCGACCTGATTCGGATTGCGTGGAGAGATCCATTATCACTTGGAGACTCATGCTATTGGGCACTGCTTCATCAAATTCAACACTTTGTTGGACAAGATCAAATGTTGAACATCTGAACTTTGGGCTTTATTTTAGGCTTGTATTTTATTTTGTGTTTCATTTTTTGTAAGCCCACCTAGAGGACAAGGTGCTTTAAAAAGGAGGGTAGTTTTAAAAATGGAGGGTAATTAATAGGATCCTCCTTTAGGACCATTAGTTACTTGTTAGATAGTTATAATTGGGGGTTAGTTAGTTAGTTAGCCCTATATTACCAATATAATGTAGTAGTCACCTTAATCAAAATAAAGTAAAATGATCATTGACTTTTAAGAGATAGGACCCTTTGATAGATGCTTTCAGTTTCCTAGGGATGGGTAATACTTATGAAATATAAGTTTTTCCTCAATATCAACAAGAGGGGCGTGTAACTTAAAAGAGAATCAGAAAATTCAAAAATAGAAGGCAAAATAAAATAACCCAGTGGAACTAGTTAAGATAAACTACAGAAAAAAAGGTTAGTAAATACCAGTATAGTTGCACCGGCAAGTTACCATAATTGCATATTGATCAATACTTTTGGAGGTAAGGGACAAACTTGATGTAAGATTTCCAGCCTGCAATCGGGATGATTGGGAATTTCTTTCTACACAAGACTTTATATTCCTCCACATAGAAGTTGCTGGTTTGAGAATAAAAGAGTGCTCTTCGTTTCTCCTGCCATGGAGAAGCTCCACATAAGATCAAATGAATATAAAAGAGGCACCATCCCAAATACTTTCTCATTCAAAACCATAAGAAATAATCTGATACATTCGAGGGTCACAATTATTACTTAATGCAATGAAAGTCTCTCAATCCTGCATAAAATTATAGTCAATTTTGAAACCGCATACGATAAAGTTTACACCTCACTAGGAACAAAAGCCTTACATTTTTTTATACATTCATGAGTGTCGAGCTAGCCAACAATACTAAGTTGGTGCCTCCAGACAGACGAACAAATACAAGCAACGACAAAAAAGCCATAACCTAATATTTCTACGAGTTCACAACACAAAAATAAAAAGTTCTCAACTTTTTTTCCCCCTGTTTAACCAAGCTACCCCTGCACACATGTAACCACACCACTTGTTTGGTACGGAAGATGCACAACAACCAGAAAAACTACTGAAGCATGAGAAGTTTTATGTATACAATTTTTTTTTTTTTTTTTTTGTAAGGGATGACAACCTGAGGGCTAAATTTGGTAAGCTGTGTTCATTTCCTGTTTCTGTGCAAGCAATTGGTAATGATGAGGGAAGTCCATCCTTTGACGCCTCTTCAAAAACAATTGTAATAGCATCAATATATACTATGATATCTGGTATATGAGCTGGAGACACATTCTGCAAAACAAAAAATGTAACTGTAAAAAAATGCACAAAGAAAATTTTAGTAAATATTTGAGAAGCATAATATCAGTGATACATAACTATATCATGTAATGATTTTGACTTCATTGACAAAAAAGTTCCATAGTATCACACCTTAATTTGAACACATAAAAGGTCATCTGTATTGCAATCTGCAGCAAAAGACTGGATTTCGACAGGATGAACGATTTCAAGTTTTCTCCTCCATCGTCTTCCAGGAATATGAATTCCTTTCAGTCCACAACAAACAGAAAATCTCTCTTGCTCCAAAGAGACGCCTCGGAAAGATAAAAGGTCACGGCCTCCACGTTTTTTACTCTTTGAGGACTTCTGAGTTGACAACTGATTCCAATTTTCAATTTCAAAGTTTGGCTTTGAACTAGCAGCTTTTATGGATGCAACAGGTGGTGGATTGTTGTGAGGTATTGAGGACATAGAGTAACTTCTAAAATGGCCAAAGGAGAAGAGTTGAGAGCCAGATGAAGCAGAAACGTTAGACTTCTGAGACGTGCCACCAGTTCCTGAATTGGAAGTCATACGGGGAGGAGATAAAGGACGGGGAATAGAAGGAATTGTGTTATCCAGAGGAAGCAACCATTTCAACAATTCTCCACATGGATCCAGATTTGAATAACCCAAGCCATCTTGACTCTCAAATGACACAGTCCGCTCTTGGTACTTTTCAAATTGAAGAATTTCCAATACTGGATCTCTCAATACGTCAACACAAACATTCACATGTAAGAGCACCTGCATCCTTCCCAGAAGAAGAGAGAATGAGAATCAGTAGTTAGAAAGTGTATTGAAATTGATCATTATCAGGAGTTGGTAGCTGATAGAGGCGAAAAAGATTCCAAAAAGGCGTATGATGATACCAGATGAGCTACAAACCATTATTCAGACAAAAGGAATAGTTATATGCAATAAAAAGAAATGTTGCACCAGAAAAGGATCGAAACTGCTAGCTATTTATTTAGGCTTAACATGAAATAAATTGGGAACAGTCCCGAATTAGAACATACATCAGCCCAATGACACAATAGACAATAAAATAGTTCATGACAGCAGCCAATAGTTTTCATGCACACCTTTCATGCACACCTTTCATGTCATGTCTACTGAACAGGTTGCATCGCACACACCTAAGGTGGACTCATGATGCACATGTCAGTAGTTCTTAGAGACTACTATAGCAGGATGAAAAATCAAGTAAAAGTTTCTACAATCATGCACGAGAACTCCAGAAGCTTTTAATACATACCACTATGCTTCCATCAGAAAGAGAGCAGCACTTAAAGGTACCTCTTGCTACGCCACCAGAGACATTGGAATCAAAACTTCCTTGATCAATGATTGCATTTATGCTAGATTTAACAGTGTTTTCACCCACCATCTCACAGTCACTAAGCTTGTCAGGAGATCTTTTCTTTGACCAAAGAAGATCACTAGACTCAGCAATTCTTACAAAAAAGTGAGAGTTCTCAAAACGTTGCAACAATGTTTCTGTCTGTCGCCTATGATCTTCCATTCTAAGAAGAGATTCACTGGCAGAAACATCCTCCGATGGATCAACCTTTTCGCTTGATAGATTTTCACCATTTTCATCTGGACTTTGGTCCGGACTGGTATGTCTTTCCCCATTTGTAGAATTAGTTCCATCATCCATGTTTCCATTTTGTTTTTTAGGACTCTGCCGTTTTCCATTTTTACTCATAACTGCTGCAACTTTAAAAGGAGTTATAGTTTCTGTATCCTGTTCATAGGCAGATAAGCATGCCAAGATACATATCTGTTCACCTGTATGAAGAGAAGAGTTAAAGTACCATACAGATAACACGACATATCTCTCATCTGGAGATGCAGACCCATGGAAACAAAAATAAACAAGACATGAAGAGAATATATACCTGGGAAAACAAAAGAACGGTCCTCACTGCATAATGAATGTACATCTGATGCATTTTTCCAATCACTAGGAAAATCCTCTAGAAAAGAATATCAAGTATTAGATTTCCTTTGTGAAATAGAAAGAACAGAAGAGTATGTATAGATCACATAAAGAACCTAGCCATAATAACCATTCTACTACTCGATTCGGAAAACTAATCGTATATTATGTTCATGTATATGAATTAAAACCATAAACATCCAAGATCATTAACAGGTTACATAATCTGAATCACACCAAACGAATTCTTACTAAGTTATAGTCCTGGTAATAAGACTGTAAAAAATCTAGCAACTTGAACCAGAAGACTTATGCTATAAAGTCTCCAAGCTAGTTCAACCAGAGGAAAAAGTGAAACTTCTAACTTCTAACAAAAGGACAGAGAGCTTGTCTCACATTACAGTTATAGTGAACTGAAAATTCAACTTTGAAACTTCACATTCAACTTTCAAAAACTTCATTTAGACTTATGGTGGATATACAATAAAGTTTTTCCATGGAAAAAAAAAAAAAGAAAAAAAAAAGGAAGAAGAAGAACTAGAAGAAGATGATGATGATAAAGAAAACAAACGCAGACAAATAAACCAGAAAGATGTATCTTCTTTCGATATAAATCATAATACATACACACTGTATATAAATCACCATGTTTAACCATCAAATTCATGTTTAAAAAAACAATTGAGAAAATTAAAGCGAACTGATATAATAAGAACGCACTGCAAGGAATGGTAATCCAGCCTTCTTCCTCGGAAACATCGGAGTGCTTCACTACATTAGCACGGCCGCTTTTCCCCTTAAAACCAGCAATAGTTCTATTTTCACCGTAAGATGCATCGGTCTCTTCGTCATTATCATCAGCAACACAATATTGCGGAAATAGATCTTCAGAAGTCAGAGTCTCCAAAGTGATTGCTGGCTTTGGTGGGTAATAGGGAACTGGAGGAGGAGTTTCTTGAACAGATGGTCGCTCTGCAGTCACGGCTTGAGTAGATCTGAGTAGGAAATTCATTGTCGCATCTACAGAGTGTCTGCAAAATCAAAAAGCGTCCGGTAAACTCGTAGTTGTGAATTGAAATGGATCGATCATTATACATGTAAGGTCAAAAAGAAGGAAAAAATTGAAGATCACTTGTAAGAAAAGGTGGCCGTTCTTAAGTGTGCCTGATCGAAGATCGAGCCGGAGAAGCTCTGTTAGCGAAATGAAGGTGGAGATAGATCCATCCAGTGGTGGCGGAGCACCGGGCAATCACAAATCGCCTGTGAAATAAAATGACAGGGGCACGATGGGTATTTCAAACGAATTTTCCAATCTATTGGGCCCGAAGCAGCTTTGTAAACGAAAGTCTTGGCCCATCTCCGGATCAATTTTGATTTTAAAAGGTTCAACTAGCGAAATTGTTAGAATATTAAAAATTTATCACGATTTTTTTTTTTGAGTGCTATCACGAAAATAGTTTACCTATGAGGGTGGGTTTGGGCCCCGATTTCAAAATGGGCAGTTTGGGGCACCGTTTATTTTAAACGAGGGTTACGTAGGATATACATTATCAGATAGTGCAAAATACACTTTCAAATAGTGTAATAGCAAAAGTCACAAGAGATATTGTTGTAAGCCAAAAATATCTCAGAACACTCAGAAAATGTTAGGACCCACCCGGGGGCTGACCAAGCCAACGTCAACCCCTCGAGGGTCGGCCAAATGGAGGCTTTAATCCCTAGGGGGTCGGTCAAGTCCATGCAAACCCCCTAGGGGTCGGCCAAGCAAGTTCGACTCTTTTTGGGGTCGGCCAAGGAAGGCATCAACCCCCGGGGGTCTGCCCTTGCAGCCTCACGCCTCTCGGGTCCGGCGAAAGAAGGCGAACACCTCTTAGGGGGAAATTCGTGGAGGTCAGGACTCCCCTAGAGTTGACCGAGTCAAAGTAACGACTGGATCTGCTGATAATGGCCAGGAGTAACGCCGAGTAGGCTAGCCCGAGTGGGTTGGTCGTGGAGGTCAGGACTCTCAGGTGGACGAGTAGCCCGAGTCCAAGTAACGTTTAGGGACATTGCACCCCATGGCGTCCTAGAGTTACAACGAGTAGGCCAGCCCGAGTGGATTGGTCGTGGAGGTCAGGACTCTCTGAAGAGTCGACTGAGTCCAAATAACGTACAGAGATGTTGCACCCCACGGCGTCCCTCCAATACACAAGTAGGTCAACCCAAATGGGTTGGTCATGGAGGTCAGGACTCCCCTATAGTCGACCAAGCCCAAGTAACGCATGGAGACGTTGTACCCCGTGGCATCCCAAGTTACAACGAGTAGGCCAACCCGAGTGGGTTGGTCGTGGAGGTTAGGACTCTCCTCTGGATTAGTCGATCGGGTTCAAGTAACGTTCAGGGACGCTGCACCCCGTAGCATCCTAGAGTTACAACGAGTAGGCCAACCCGAGTGAGTTGGTCGTGGATGTTAGGACTCTCCCCCATGAGTCGGCCGAGTCCAAGTAACGCAGGGAGACATTGCACCTGGTGGCATCCCCGATTACAACGAGTTGGTCAACCCGAGTGGGTTGATCGTGGAGGTGAGGACGCGTAAGGGTTGACCAAGTCTAAAGCCGACCTTTGAAGAGGACGGTCGAGTAGGCACACCCGAGTGGGTTGATCGTGAAGGTTAGGACTTTCCTGTAGATAAGTCGACCAAGTCCAAGTAGCGCTAAGAGACGTTGCACACTCGTAGCGTCCTAGCGTTACAACGAGAAGGTTGCACTCCTAAGGGGTCAGCCGTAGAGGTGAGAACCTTCCAAGGTTGACCGAGTCCAAGTAACTCTAGAGTCAAAATCGTTACACCTCCAAAGGGTAACGATCAGGAGTTACACCGATATTCATACCCGCTTAATGACAGACGTTTCTAATGGTCGGCCATTAAGCCGCCCATAAGTGAGCTGCAGAGGTTACGAAATCGACTGCTATAAGAATCAGTTCATTCTCCATTCCAAGGAAAAACGAATCTTAAGCTAAATTACGCTAAGTATTCTTATGCCATTCTAAGTTCTAAATTACTTTCCTAAAATCTCCTACTGACTTAGGCATCGGAGGCCATATGACTCACACCACACAAGTGTGTCCTAATTTGTGCTTTTTTGCAGGCTTTTTCGTCCTCAGTTAAACAAACTTTACGCTGGATATCCGTTGACCATTTTTCGCATCAACAGTTGACGCCGTTTGTGGGGACGCGAAAGTGTTCTACTTAAAAATCTGAATTCCAAATACATTTTCCTGCAAAAATGTCAAATGTTGAGAACGACCACCACCACGGTGTCGAAGGAGAGTGAGCACGTATCGAGGAGAATTGCCTCCAGAGAACATGATAACGTTCATTTCGAAAACCAACGCTTAAGAGAGGCGGGGCACGGTGGAAACGAGGATCAACCTTAGTTGGCTCAACTTCGTCTCCTCCAAGATTAGTTGGGGAGCATGAAGAAGGCGAATGACCAAGACGGACTGGACCTGGACAGCTTGGTCGACCAAGTCGACCCTCCCTTCACTGATGAAATCATGGAGAAGTTCGTCCTGGAAAAGTTCAAGCTTCCTACAATTAAGGGGTATGACGGATCTACGGATCCTCTAGAGCACCTGGATTCCTATAAGGCATGCATGGAACTCCATGGAGTCCGAGACGCGATCAAGTGCCAAGCGTTTTCATTTACGCTCACGAGACTAGCTCGAAGATGGTTCGGGCAGCTCAAGTGCAAGTCCATTGCCTTATTTAGAGAACTCATTTAGAGAGCTCGAAGATGGGAGGGCGAGATCAGAAAAAATCGGTCACCCATCTACTGACCGTGAGGCTAATGAGTCATTAGACCCTTTGAGAGTACATTGCACGCTTCAACAACGAGGCACTGCAAGTCGAAGGGTACTATGATAGCACGGCTCTCGTAGTTGTCGTGGCTGGACTCAAGGATGAAAAGTTCATGTGGTCGCTAGGGAAAAAGGATCAACTCACTTATATCGAGTTGTTAACCAGAGCGCAAGAGTACATGAGTGCAAGAGAGCTAGTCAACTCCCGAGGAGGTACCAAAGGTAAGCGCTCCATTCTGGTGCATGAGAAGTCAATCAGCCTTCGCGAGGCTGACTACAAAGAGTCGCGAAATCGAAAGGTGGAAGAGCGCCTAGTGAAAAAAGAAAAGGCCGAACGATGGCGGTACCACCCAGCCGGTTTGAGAAGTACACTCCAACTATGGTTCCTATAGAACATATCTTGATGGAGATTCAAGATAAGGATGAGCTGAAATGGCCAAGCCGAATTAAGGCAGGATCCAACAAAAGAAATATGGGCAAGTACTACCTATTTCACACGGATCATGACTACGCTACCTCGGGCTGCTACGATCTGAAGGAGTCCATAGAGTCCCTCATCCAAGAGGACGACTGGACAAGTACGTGGAAGAGGGTGGTAAAACGTCCGAGTCCCCTAGCAAGAAAATGGGAGGAGAAAAGTCACTACCGCCGCTGGAGATCAAAACCATTGTCAGAGGGCCGACTGAAGGGGAGTCCAACCGAAGTCGGAAGGAAAAGGTGGGACAAGCCAAAAGCCTGCTGAGGGGGAGGAAGTGCGAATAATGGCAGTAATGGACGAGCAACTTAGCTTCACTACCGCTGAAGCTACAACACTATACCAGATGCATAACGACGTCTTAGTGGTGTCCCTGATCATATCCAACATCCGCGTCAGACGGATCCTCATCGACGGAGGCAGTTCGGTGGATGTGCTGCTACTAAAGGCTTACGACGACATGAAGTTGGGAAGAGAAAGGCTCAAGATGAATTTGACGCCCCTAGTTGGATTTCGCGGGAGCACTTTGATTCCTGAAGGATCAGTTGAGCTCCTGATAACCTTTGGAAAAGGGACAACATAGTCTTGCACTTCGTCAATTTCTTGGTGGTGAACAACAACTTCGTCTACAATGCAATACTGGGAAGACCCACGATACATGGGCTAAGGGCGGTCGCATTAACTGACCACCAGATGATAAAGTTCCCTACTCCTATAGGGTGGGGCAAGTTAGAGGGAAACAATTATCCTCAAGGGAGTGCTACCACACAACCCTACGAGGAATGGTAGGAGTCACTGAGATAAAAGACTGTTGAAAGAGGGCCAGTGCCAGGTGAGGCTGTCCAAGGAACAACACCTGTAGGGGTATAAAACCAGCAAGTACCTAGGTCTTAAGACGCCAAGGCTGATGCTTCGGCAGAGTTAGATGTCGTCGACGAAACCAGGGTGGTCAAGACCGTGCTGGTAGAGATCCTAGACAAGTCTAGCATCCCCGCCAAGCGAGACAACATTAATCTCGCATGCAACCATAAGATCATCCATCTTTGAAGTTCTCAAACATTTGAAAAATACTTTCAGTAGATTGTAATTCAAGTTATATTTGAATAAAAAGTAAAATGTTATTTTCTCTTTTTTTTTTCCATCTTAATTTAAGTATATTGATTATATTTTCATAAACTTAAATCGGGGGTATGCAAGATAAAGAAATAAAAAAGATTGGTATTCATTCAAAGTCAAAAAATTCCTGGGTTACAACCTAGAAGAACAAATTAAAGATTGCTAAGTAAATTGCTTCAAGTAAAGGAAAATAGCGAAAAAGTCATCAAGGCCTTCAGGAGCTACGCCTACTGAAAGTTGGTCGGTTAAGTCCGGCTTGGGCAGGAGCTATCGTACCTGGAAGGGTCTGACTTCTTTCAGGCACGCCTTGGAAGATGCGGGAGTCATAACAAGCGGCTTGGGCTGGATCACTTGGAAGTCCAGATTTGAAGGCTCGCAAGGAAGGGTCGGCGATTTTTTCCGCAGTGCTGGAACAAAGAGACCGAAAAAGAAGAAGGAGGTTGCCACAGATATCTCCCTCCTGAATTCGGTCTAGTGCCCAGGCGATAGCAGCCTCACTGACGTTATTATCCAAAATTACGAAGGCAGGAGAGCCCTTCATAAAATTGGCTAAGTAGGCAGCGTTCTTCAGCTTCCCTTCAGCAGAAGCCAACTATCGTGGAAGGCGAGCAATAGTGGACAAGTCCTCTTACCGCGCGCGGACAGTAAGACTTTGGGCCGCTTCGATGGAAGTCTGTAAGTTGGCTAAGGCAGCCTCGAAAACTCGCTGAGCTTCTCGAGTCTATGCCAACTCCCACTTAAGTTTGTCAGTGCTAGTGGACAAAGAAGAGCGGGTGTGACGCAAGTCTTTAGGAAGGTGTCGGGAAGCCTAGGCGAAGTGCATGAAGGCCTGCAAAGAACCAAGGTAACAAGTTAGCATGCATACTTAAGTCAACGTATAGCTGTAAAAAGTGGGGTTGTTATACCTCGTGCATTAGACGAGTTCCTTCTTTCAGAACGTGGGAGGCATCTCCTAGGGGAAAGGGAGCTGAAGAAGATTCCACTTCACTCCACAAGTTGAAGGCTAAAGTATTTTCCTCCTACGGGTCCAAAGTGGGACGGTACAACCCTGACAATAGGTACGAGTTGAATCCAGGGGGAAGGCTGCGTAAAAGCATTTGAGGACTGCACGAGCTGGTCCGAGCCGGAAAAGGGACACGGTCAAATCCAAGACTGGGTCCATCGAACTCTGAATCCGACCTAACGTCCAAGTCCTCTAGGACTTCAGGAAAAGGAAGCTCATTATCCTTACCAGAGGGAAGTGGGTAGTCCTCCGAAGTAAGGTCCACTATGTTATCGGTATGAGGCCTAGTGAAGTAGCGACCAGTCTGGCGAGTTACTGCATCAAAGGAATGTCTCGGTGAAGGCTCGTAGTCCATGGCAGCTGAACATGGGTAAAAAGTGTTAGCCCACATTTCCAGTATTGAAAACGTGCAAAGTTAAAAAAGTAAGCTGCATACCTGGAGAGGATCCCTTCTGTGGGACGGTCGAGTCCGAATCAGAGTCAACTAGCATTACTGAATCTGGGAGAAAGTTATAAAGCGTCAACAAGTCTGTGGTCAAGTATTGAGCGCTGCGAGTGACCTCCTCAGGGTAGGTCATAACAACCTCGTAGAACTTCATTACTCGAGAGCGGGGACTCAGCTTCCTGTGCACTGAAAACAACACAAAAAACGTAAGTACGGTGCCAAAAGATAGACAAGAGAAGGCGAAAGAAAGTATATCGTATGTTTCAAAACCGATGGGAATTGTCAGTGAAGCTTTAGCGCCTAGAGCTGCCTAAGGTCCTCCAGCGAAACACCATCGTTCGTTCCTTCCACCACTTCTGAAAATTGGGGCACGCCACCAAAGGAGAAAGTTTGCTTCTGGGAGTAAGGTAGCAGTCCACCGTGACGTCGGGATGCTGGCAGAAGTGGTAAAGTGAAAGATGGTCTCTGGTGCTAAGGGGACCCTCGAAGCCAGTGTAGACTCATAGGCTATGAACGCCGAAGAAGACGTTTCAAGCATTGGGGGCCAGCTGCGCTAGAGCCAACCCAGCCATACCTAAGAACTCTTGAAGAGAAGGTATAAGTGGTAACCGAACTCCTCTGTCGAACATGGTGGTGTGAAGGGCCACCTTGCCTGGAGAAGGTCGAGTGTACGTCTCCGAAGCCAACGGAAGCCGAAGGGTGATCTCGGCAGGAATAAGGTATTGGGTCTTAAGGTGATCTAAGTTCTTTTGAGTTAAATGAACGCGACCATCTTAGATCTCGATCCTACTGCCAAGGCTTTTCGCTGAGTCATTTTAAGAGATGAGGTAGCCCAAAAGTGGAGGCACTCAATCTCGTAATCAAATGAAGGGTCCATGACAGCAAAAGTAAAGGCAATCTGCGAAAAATGAAGATCAGAAAAAAGGCAAGTCTCTGAAAAAGTGAGCCTAAGTAACCTGTGAATTTCAGAAAACGGTTAAACGGGCAAGACTTTGATAAAAGTGCCTAAGTAGCCTAAAAATTTCGAAAAGAAGTTAAACAAGCAAGACTTTTATGAAAAATGCCTAAGTAGCCTGCAAATTCGGAAAAGTACTCTAACAGGCAAGTATTTGAAAAAATAGCCTAAACAATCCAAAAATATCGCACATACATGCGTGAAAGGAAAAAAAAGTCGAAAAAGTAACCTAAGTAAGGGTGGAACTTTCAAAAATATGCCTAGTCACTAGCATAAAGTCGGAAAAATGAGGGTACGTACCGAAAGGGCAAGGCACGCAGATGCTTTCTAAAAATCCAAAACGCAAAGCGAGTCTCCTCCCACACTTTGAAAAAATCGAAAATTTTAGCCCAATGAGAGGCAATTTTCAACCAAAATAGGGTAAAAATGAGGGTGAAGTTTTGGAAGGAAATTTTTATGGAAAAAAATAAAGTTAGGGGAAATCTCTAAGGGTAAATATTTTCCTTAAGAGAAAAGGTGATTTTTTCTTTGAATATAAATATTATCTTGGAAAAGATATTCTTGGAAACAAGAAAATGTCATTTTTAATATTATTGTTCTTAGAATAAACACTTTCCATAACCTTAAAAAAAATGTTATTTTTTGATATTATTTAGGAAAATGTATTCTTAAAAAGAATATGACCTAAGTAAATTTCAAGAAAAATACTTTCATAAGGTATAAAGAGATGACTCCTTAACATGCCGAAACATTAGAAAAAGCAATTGGCTAAACTACTCTTCACAATCCGACGATTCTAGAGGCTCGAAAATGAAGAGTGGGGGTGATGTTGTAAGCCAAAAATATCTCGAAATACTCGAAAAAGGTTATGGCCCACCTGGGGGCCGACCAAGCCAACGCCAACCCCTCGGCGGTCAGCCAAATGGAGGCCTTGACCCCAGTAGGTCGGCCAAGTCCATGACGACCCCTAGAGTTGGCCAAGCAAGTCTGACTTCTCTAAGGGTCGGCCAAGGAATGCCTCGACCCCCGGGGGTCGGCCCTTGTAGCCTCACCCTTCTCGAGTCTGGCAAAAGAAGGCGAACACCTCTTAGGGGAAAGTCGTGGAGGTCAGGACACTCTTAGAGTCGATAGAGTCCAAGTAACAACTGGATCCACTGATAATGGCCATGAGTTACGCCAAGTAAGCCAGCCTGAGTGGGTAGGTCGTGGAGGTTAGGACTCTTCGGTGGACGTGTCGGGCGAGTCCAAGTAAAGTTTAGGGATGCTGCACCTTATGACGTACTAGAGTTACAACGAGTAGGCCAACCCGTGGGATTGGTCGTGGAGGTCAGGACTCTCCGAAGAGTCGACCGAGTCCAAGTAACGTACAGAAATGTTGCACCCTGCGGCGTCCCTCCGTTTCAACGAGTAGGTCAAGCCAAGTGGGTTAGTCATGGAGGTCAGGACTCCCCCTAGAGTCGACCAAACCCAAGTAACGCATGGAGACGCTGCACCCTATGACGTCCCAAGTTACAAAGAGTAGGCCAACCCGAGTGGGTTGGTCGTGGAGGTTAGGACTCTCCTCTAGACGAGTCGATCGAGTCCAAGTAACGTTCATGGACACTGTACTACTGCACCCCGTAGCATCCAAGAGTTATAACGAGTAGGCCAACCCGAGCGGGTTGGTCGTAGAGGTTAAGACTCTCCCCCATGAGTCGACCAAGTCCAAGTAACACAGGGAGATGCTGCTCCCCGCGGCGTCCCCAGTTACAACGAATAGGTCAACGCGAGTGAGTTGGTCGTGGAAGTGAGGACCCGTAAGGGTTGACCAAGTCCAAAATCGACCTTTGACGAGGACGGTCGAGTAGGCACACCCGAGTGGATTGATCGTGGAGGTTAGAACTTTCCTGTGGATAAGCGACCAAGTTCAAGTAGCGTTAAGAGACGCTGCATGTCAAAGTCATGCAATATGCTCTAACGACCCACGTCCTGACAAGCCGTGATGTGATCGAGGAGGACGATACATCATCCATCACACCGAACAGAGTGTTAATTAGTGTCAGCTGGATGCATCACACAGCAAGCCACGATGGTGTCAAGGTGTCAGTGTCAAGGCTTAGTGGGGGCACGATGGGGCCCCGATCCATCCCGACGATGTCAAGGCTCGAGATGGAGTTTTGACGAGCGGCTCTAGAGTTAAGTCCGTATGAAGCTAAGATGTAAGCTCGCCAAGTTTGATGTCAATCGGACATCGGACGG
>JBBMEG010000003.1:4639313-4650513 GCA_037832605.1 Cyclanthera cordifolia
GATCTATTTCAATCAAATAATTAATGGACTTCAATCACTTAACTGATCGACTTCAAAATCAGTTCAATCACTTAACACATGCATCATACCAATTAGGATTTCAAAATACGTACTGATTAAGCGTTTGAAATGACACAGAAAGGGCGATTGAGATATCTAAGAGTCTTGTGGAAATTGATTTAGTGAAATCATAAAAAAATCGATTGAGAGCGATAGAAAACATTGATCGACTTCAATCACCAGACTGATTAACTTCTATCAAGGAACTGACTGACTTCAATCAACGGACTTATCGACTTCAATCAGCGAACTTCAATCACTAGACAGATTGACTTCAATCACTAGACTGATCGACTTCAATCACTAGACTGATTAACATGAATCAGTTTTTGTGCCAAGAATTTTTTGGTTATTTGGATAAGCCCGCCCAAAAAAATTACTATAGATGTAAATTGTTTCAAAATATGCTATACACCAAATATTTATAATTTTTTTTTAATATACATGCAAAAGCCACCAAACATATATATTTTGTATTAAAATAAAACACAAATGTTATATTACTAAAAAATAGTAAAGCTTACTTTCAACTCATCCACTAATCATTCAACATCTGACATGTGATTATAATCACTCTAACTAACAAAACAAACATTAGCTATTATAATAGTCATTCTATCTATTAATTTAAGTGTAAAACTTGTCAACTTGTTAATGTGTAGGAAGTCATATTTAGAAGGATATCGGATGTAATTTTGTACACACAATTTTTTGAGTATATTTTTTAATATTTTTTACGAATGATTGTACAAATCACCTATAATTTGTAACAATTAAGTCTTAAACTTGCATTTTGAGCAATCACCTCATCTAAAGTTTGAAAAATGTTGTATTTAACGCTTTTAAGATAATTTCAAGTGATTTTCACACGTGAAGAGAGTAAAATTGTTAAAAAAAATTGTCTTTCTTTTGTTTATCTAAAAGCCTATAACTAGAAATTTATAATTTCTTACCTCTTATAAATATATAAATAAAAATTTATAAACTAATGGATATTTTAAATGCTTATATTTGTTAATTTATGGATATCATAGTAAATTTATAAAGAAGATTCTAAAATAAAAAAGTTGAATAAAAAACATTAAAAATTTGAAAAAAAAAAAATATAATCTTTATCGAGAATTCTTTTTAATGAAATTGTTAAATTTTTGATTTTTTTTTTGTTGAATTAGGTGTAGGGTTTGAAATTTTCTAGTTTAATGTTATATTAATAATTAATGATATTTTATAACAAGAAAAATAAATGAGTTGATAACATTTTTTAATAATTGATATTTTTTTTAATCAGATAATTACTATGAGGCTGAAAAGACACATTAATTAATAAATATACACACATTTAAAAAATCCATTAGTTTACAAATTTTTCATTATAAATTTATAAAAGATAAGAAGTTATGAATTTCTCTAGTTATAGACTTTTAGATAGACAAAAGAAAGATTAAAAATATTTTTTAGACAATTTAATCATCTTCACGCATGTGAAAATCTTGATGTTGATTGCAACACTATTAAAACATTAAGAAAAATGATTACTCAAATTAAAATTTAAGACTTAATTATTACAAAAATCATAATTTAACCTCATTTGTGCAATTTTCTCAATTTTATTTAGAACTTTTGTATCACAAAGAGTATGCAAGCCCTAAGACTCTCTCACAACTCTGATCAAATGCTGGAGGTATGAGACATGATCCACAGAGTATAGACAGCCAACACTACTGTCGTGATTGTTGGTACAAAAACTTTTAAGTTGAACTTTTAATTAAGTTAAACTAAAATTTAAAAATAAATTGACTACATAAGTAGGGTTTGACTACTGGTGAGTCGGCAACTATTGCTCTTCATTTAATAATTACCCATCAAAACAACTTCGAAGTGACAACCATTTGGACAAGATCCAACAACATTTCATCCAGCCTCAGCCTCCCTCTTTTGCTTCTTTTAAAGCAAATTAAAAAAAAAAAAAGAGAGAAAAAACTGTTCTCATCTCCTTCTACGTGGACACTCTCTCTGTCACCATGATTGGGACAACAATCGGCGAACCCTCTTCAATTACTCTGTTTATCGGTAAATCTGGCACCCCAGGAAGGAAGTTATTCCCCAATCTTCATTATTTGCATTTTTGTAATAACTGTTATATGACCAACACTTTCGATTAATGGGGTAATCTTTCTTTAAATCTTCTGTGGCCATTTGTGGGGTAATATCAACCAGAAACCTTGTGGGGGCACTTAAATCTTCGCGAATTTGTGAACAGCGTTGCTTTTCCTATCGTTTTCTTAATTGCTGCTTTGATACTTTTCATTTCCCAGTCTGTGATTTCTATTCAATTTCACTTATATGGACACTGGCAGTTGCTAAGTCTATTTTCCAGCAAGTTACCCTTTGAATTTATCGAATTACTGTTGATGCGAATTCGCTGTAGGGTTTTTGTTTGTGTTCCTCCTTGATTTCATATATTGCAGTTCGAAGCTTCTTCGAGAAACTGAACCCTCGGTCTGAGTGCCACATGGGATTGAGATTAATCAGAATATTGAGGAAGAAACGAAATTCAGTTCAACAAGTTGAAGAACCAGGAGGATGGAATTGCAATTGGGTTTGATTGAACAATCGTTAGACACTAGCTATTCGCTTTGGGTTCGTGAAGCTCTTAACGATTTGGCGGATAATTTTATAATCATTGATCCCTGTATAGTGGGTCACCCGATTGTGTTCGTGAGCCGTGGATTCTTGAAGATGACTGGATATACCAAAGAAGAGGTCATTGGCAAGAATGGGAGGATGTTTCAAGGACCAAAAACTAGTAGGAGTTCAGTTTTGCAAATTCGGGAGGCAGTTCGAGAAGAGAAAGGGATTCAAATTAATTTGCTAAATTATCGCAAAGACGGGACACCCTTTTGGGTGTTTTTCAAAATGAGCCCTGTTTTCAGCAAGGAAGATGGGCAGGTCGTTCACTTTGTGGGTGTTCAGGTGCCCATTTTGAAGAGTTTAAGGAACTCTAGATGTGGGTTTGTGAAAATTGAAGGTATGGTTACGTATAAGAATGAATTTATAGCACGTAAAAGTCTTTTCGGGTCCTGCCGCCGGCAGTTTTCGGATTCTATCTTGGAATTAGATCGTCTTTTCGACAGAGATTCACCACCGGATTCTGATGGTAGAGGTTTGTCCCTCAATTATGCATCAAGCCATTTGGTAGAGCCTGGTTTATTGTTTTCTGAAGTAATGCTTGAACTTTCATGTATCTCTCCTTCACTTTCCTTTCCCTTACTCGTTGTTTTGTTTGTTGTAGAGAAATACTTCACTTTTTTCATAACACGGATTCCAAGTTCAATTCGAGTAAAAAATGCTAGTTAATGGTCTGCTAGCATTCTTCAATCAGAGTTTGTCACTTTGCCAATAAGAGCATAATTCTAGTGACTTGATGAATAGCCTAGTAACCAAGAGGTTACGAGTCCGCCCACAAACATATGTAATGTTGTTGATATATCTGTGAGTGTTGGGCTAGCTTACGTACACTAGGCCATTCTCATGAGACATACTGTCTAACCCTACAACACTTCGATGTCAAAAAAATCCATGATAAATTAAGTCTTAGGTAGGGAACTTCCATGGATCAAACCTTTCACCTTTGATTTATTTAGACTTTTTTGATCACTAGGCTGCCTAGTATGGTGGTTAGTTTTTGTCACTTTTTCATAAGTTATTTGAACAAAAAAGTGAAAGAATACAAGGCCTATTGAGTTTTTATTTTATTTTGTTTTCATTTTTGGTTATAATATTGGTCATTGAGTTTCTACTGAGTGGGTATCTCATAGGAGTAGAGATTGAAGAACCATGTGAAGCATGTGATGATGAGAAGCAAAGAGCTGCAATTGCTATTAGTAACATCTTATCTGTCCTAACTCGTCTCAGTGAGGAAACTGGCAGATTGGTGTGCGATAGAAGATGCAGCTTGCCTAGGGTGGGCATTCTTTGTTCATCCTTGAACAGTTCTCTAAATAGAATCAAACAGAGCTTTGTATTGTGAGTTTTTCCAAACTGTTACCTTACTTTAGGCCTAAATCTTATGCTTTATGAGCTTATATGTTGTTCTGTTTGCTTATGGTTTCGTGCCATGTCTCTGTTGTTTTGCAGAACCGATCCGAACTTACCCGACATGCCTATAGTTTATGCAAGTGCCGAGTTTTTGAAATTAACAGGTGCTCAAAATTGATGTAACTATATACACGATTTAAGATTTTCGAACTGAATGATTATGATACTTGTAGAACAATACATTGTAATTTTTGCCTTGCCTACTAAAGGTTATACTAGATGTGAAGTTCTTGGGCACAACTGTAGATTCTTAAGTGGAGTTGACACAGATTCTTCAACCCTATTTAAGGTAGTTGATTCCTCCTTTCTTTCATTAAGCATTTTTCACCTGAGTTTCTGACTGAGTTAATTTGAGGATTAAGCGAGCACGAGCTTCTGAAGTCATAACCATGAATCTCATTTTCTTTACCAGATAAAGGAAAGTCTTCAAGCCTATCAAGCATGCACTGTACGGATTTTAAATTACAGGTTCATACTTATTTGCAACATTTTATACAAATGCATAATTTGTTGTCTTCAGAATAAAACAAACTTCTAATTGTTCTTATCACAGGAAAAATAAAAGCTCATTTTGGAATGATCTCCACATATCACCTGTTCGTAATGCTACTGGCAAGGTATTGTTGCTTTCTTTAGATTACAAGATTGATCAACATTTGGGATTCTTTAGTCCTCTCTGCATATCCATATATTTTCCAAATCAATTAAAATTTCAATTTTTTTTTTTTTGAGTTCAACCACAATTGAGGGTGGGGAATTTGAATCCATGATCTCTTGATCATGGGTACACAACTTATGCTGGTTGAGCTACTTCTCTTATTCCACGGATTGTATTCATTTAAACCCTATATTTTACAAGTATATCAATTTACACTCACTCTTGAGCTTTCAGGCGATTGTGTAATCGCATCTAGATTTTTGAAGAAGTCTGCAGTCTACACACATATGAGAGTTGGTGCTCAAAGATTTTAAAATTGAGGGTCAAAATTAATGCATTTATTATATTATGGCTATAATTGATAGAACTATAAGTTTCCAAGTAAGTGAGCCAATGTTTTTCACATGGAATCTGGTAAAAAGTGTAAATTGATGCACTTATGAAAGTTCAGGTTTTAATTGACACAACCCCTTTACCCTTAGTGAGTTAGTTAGAGCAGTTAGTTCTAGAAATAGGTTTTCTAGGGTCTTGTTAAATCATCACTAATATTGTGTTGATCAGGATGGTAGGCACAAAGGTCCTCATGCCTAACATGATGTCGTAACCATCTATCTGCTCTGATTTTATCTGCAATTTCTTCTCCAAGTCATTAGAAATAAAATTGTGGGTTGGCTCACTATCAATTAAAATAACTGTCTTGTGATTCGATTACACCCCTGATTTTTAAGGTTTTTGGCGAACCATGGCCAACCATGGATTGGATAGCTAACTTTGAATTACTTCCGGTTCATTTGATTCTTGGCCCACGTTGTAAGAATTAATTTCTTGCTGCTCAACCTTGGTTCATTTGATTCTTGGCCCACGTTGTAAGAATTAATTTCTTGCAGCTCAACCTTATCCTCATGGTCGTGCCATTTCTTGGACCTCTTTCTTTTTGCATTTGTGGTTGACAATGAATTACATCAGTAGTAAATCCCAGAGCTTTTCGATTTGAAGCTCTGTACTGATAGCTTTTTGTATTGAGGGTCATTGGAGTTTTGATTTCCATTTTTGTGGTTTATTCTAGGGGAACAATAAATTGCAACTATTAGGGTTTTGATTACCTGATCCATTTGTGGTCATACTGGTTGAACTATTCAGGTATGAGTTGTACGATTTTGAAGTCGGTTGCATTCACTTCCCCTCAAAATGGAGCCACTCATTTTCTATCTTTTGTGCCAATTCCATATGAGGGATTATCCCTTTAGGCAAAGTGACCCACATCTTCAACTTTATATTCTCACATAGTCTATTGACGAATTTTCCTTCTAATGTATCATAATCAAAGTTGAGGTCGCCACAATAATCTTCGAACTTTTCTCTATAGTCCTTCACCGTCGTTTCTTGTTTTGACGAAAAGAAGCGTTCATGTGGGGTACCCATTTTAGTTGGAGTAAATCGTCAGTGAACTCATCCCAATCATCATTTGGCCACCATCGTTCAGTCCAATTATTCTGTTTTGTCGCCACCGAATTTAGACAAAGGACTACGATGATAGATTCTATCAATGGCCACTCACTCATAAGAGTCCAAATCAATTTCGATATCTCATTATGTGGAAAAGGGTACATTATATAGGCTAGTTAGTTAATCAATTAACTAACAACTAACTAACTAACCATAGTTTGTTAGTCAACTAACTAACTAACCTCTTAACTTCCTAACAAAGAAGTTGGTATATAACCACTTTATCTTGGACCCTATCATACGACTTCCAATTTTTCACTTTTAGACAAACAATTAATAACTTAGTACCTCTCGACTTGCTAAAGTCAATCGTTCGGATTATTTGCTTCAAACTCTGAGACCTCTAATCTTTTAAGCAGTAAATCAAAAACAACGGTGAGAGCTTTCTCCAATTTTGATTTGCTCATCTCTCCATTTGAAAATCTCACATTGGCTATAATTTCGTCTATTTTAGCTTTACTTTTGTCCACAGGAACGTGGAATTTTGTCTTACACCACTGATGCCTTGCAGAATTTCTTGGAACCCGGTCAAGGAATGTTTCAACTACGGAATCTAATTTCTCAATTTCGTTTTACATATTTGCATGAATTGCCCCTAGTTCTTTTTCTAAATTTCTTTCAAACTCTTCAAATCGCAATTCCAAGCTCTCAACGATTCCATACTCGTCGTGTCCCATGAAAAAAAAAAAATTGATGCTCTAATTCCAAAGTTGATAGAGCCTAGAGAAAGAAAATTCACACTAACCATTTGGAGATTTCGAGAGCTCCTAATAATCCAAGATTTACCGTAATCAATTATAATTCAATACATACCTTTAGGATATTGAGATTGTGTATTTATAATAGGGAGGGTAAAGTGTTACAACCAATAATAATTACTAGTCAATCATACTATCTATTCTCCAAGTACATTATTTACCCATTATATATACTTGAGTTATCGGGGGCCTTCCGGAGGAGGGACCTTATGTTAAAGCAAATGTGATCTCCACTCTATCATTTGGTATCAGAGCAGATCGATCCACACGAGATTGATCCAGGTATTGTTGAGCCATTGGGAGAGTAGCGATGGAAGCATTTATAGAATTGATGGATTCGTCTTTTGATTCCTTTCAAACCTTGACTTGAGAAAAAAACAAGATTGAAGGAAGAATACTAAGAGGAGGAAAAATAATTGAAGATAGACTTGGCTGAAGAATTGAAAATAGACTAGGCCGAAAAGAAGAGCAAGAAGCATTAGAATTGAAAAAAATGTGAGAAAGTGGAGGAGAAACCGAGTCAAGAAACCACTTCATGAGAAAAGAAAGATCAAAATGGGCATAAAACAAAATGTCATGGAATACTTTCATCAAAGTGTGAAAAGGATTTTCTTAGAGAAAGAAGCCATGCATACACTATCGTTTGAAGTCCTCGATCTTAAGAATCAAGTATCGAAGAAGGATAAACTCCTAGTTCTAGTAACAAATCGGTCCCTAATACAACTTTTCCGAAGAATGTTAGCCCAAAATTTGTATGGTTAATCGTCTCAATGCAAGGCCCTGCAATGAACTTCAATCTTTTGGATTTTGGGGGCATGGATATGAGTGTGGTCTACGACATGCAACTTGATTGAGTGAAGACTCTCTTACCGGTGGCAATGGTGGTTGATTCAATTCTTGTATAAAGTGGCCGTTGTTGCCCGCTGGTCAACATTTACACACCAAAGAACACTTAGAAAAGGTCTCATGATACCGAAATAAGTAGAAAAAACCCATGGAAAATCCCGAGTTGTACGATATGTGAATATCAAATGGGCAAAAGATTTTGGTTGGTAAGCTTAGTCATTATCGAGAGACTCGACGTGTTGTAATGTGTAGGAATATATCTACCATTGCTGGTCTAAATACACTTTTGTTTGTTGGTCACCAAGGAAATTCAGGCTCAGATGACACAATGGAGTATTTCATGGTATTCCTCGATTGTTGCACTGCTGAGTTGTTGTTGGTCAAGGATTTCTTTCGATCTTGGGTGAATTCGATCATGGTTGTTGTTCATCAAGCATTGTTTTGCTGAGAAACTATCGAATCTGTTCAATTATGGAAGATCCCATTTTACATCATTCGGGTGGATCTGATTGGACGAAAATAAAAAAACGTACTATGAAAATTAAACAAGATGGTATGAGGAAAAATCTCACATAATTTTTCTACTTGAAGGGAATTCAATTAAGAATTTGAGCATTTCAAAAGAAGAGTTATTTAAAGTGATTCCTATTAAGAAAAGGATTCATTACAAAATTTTAAATCCTTGGAAATTTAGATTATGTTAAGACACTGATTGCCTTAACGAACACAACCAACCGATTGCCTTAACAAACACAAGCAAAATAACACGAAGCAATAACTATATAATAAGATAATAACGGACATTATAACCCTGTAGCCATTCGAGAGGGCTAGGACTCTCTCAAGGTCTTTTACAAAGACTTTACCAAAACATACATTTCATGCCCTCTTCCAAGAGCTCACTACTCTATTTAAGCACCGACACTAATGGCTAAATTACTACCTTACCGTTGTACATAAAATATTAATATCCCAAAAAATACCTTCTACCCAGGGGTCTAACAAAGCCCCATTCTCAAAACACACCTTGTCCTCAAGGTGGGGATTGCTTGACAAAATCCAACGAAATATCCATTCCCACAAAGGTTATAGTTTGTGCAGTTCTGTTCTGAAACATTCTTGCCCAAAACAAATTTAGGTCCTAGACCCCTCTCTTTTTTAATGGGCTTGGCCTATATTTTACTTGCTGAGTTGACCCACTCAAAGATACCCCTGTATTCCTTTCATTTATTGCGGACATAAGGGCATCCTTATCTTCATTTGCTTTAATTTGTTCAAAAACCACATTCAAGGTTGATACTGTTCTTTGTTGCTCAAGAGTTCCCCAACATAATCAATGACTTCAAAGGCCTCAGGACACTTTCAAAAGAAATCCTCTTTCAGGATAGTTTATAATCACCAATGGAATTTTCAGATTGGCAAGCATCTCAGCACCAACTTCTCCAGGACCAGCACCTCCCTTGCAAACCCAACCGTTTTGAGTTACAACCTGAAAACCAGCCTGCAACAAACTTTGAACGACACATGAAAAATGGACTCACAACTACATTGACAACATCTACCAAAGTGGCTTTAGCTTTATTCAACATGGTGATGATTTTCTTCACCTTAATGGTTGTTTCGTTACCTTCCCAGATTGGATTGACAATGAATTTTCTTCCCACGAACTTTCTTTTGATTCTTTGGAGCCGACGACTTCCATACAAGGGTAAATTCCCCAACTTGGAGATAATATAGAAGTGTGGCTTCCATTATTGACAACTTCTTCATTCAACTGGGGGTTTCTGTTCTTCAAGCTTATGAAGGTGGCGATGAGAGCTAGTGTTCAAAATTGATAGATAGTGAGGATCATCGTTGGTTGCTGGTTGGCCAAGGGTGTCACTGTAGGTGATAGATGCAGCCAAAGGTCAACCTTGCTCGAACTCAAATTTTGTAATTCCTTCATGTTTTCTTCCTTTGAGATGCAGAATTGGGCCCGAGTCCAACATTTAAAGGTTAGCCCATTAACCTCTACTCTTCTAACTTCCTGCCCTCTTTTTGAAAGAATTGCCTGTGAATCTCCAACATTAGCCACCCATAACTTTTGACCATTTATTAAAATTGTACTGAAAGCAGTGGATTCATCTCTTTTGTCCATCACATGATAAAAAGCTAAAACATTGCTAGAGCTTGGCATGGCGCGAGCTTCGCATTGAGATATAGATGAACTCGATCGAACATCTCTTTTGATTTGTTTCCTATCTAGCTCTCTCTCCCTCTGCACCTTCCTCTTCTTTGATAGACGGCTGAAGAATTCTATCTATGAAAAAATTGTGAAAGGGTTTGTCTTCTTCCTTTGACATGGGCCAACTGAGATTTTACTGGGCCTTTTAAAATGGGACCATAAACAACCACTCAGCCCAAGATTCCTACATATGAAAAAAGGCTTCTAACTAACTCTTCCTTAAACATTATTAGTCTCTTCCTCCCTTTAACTATCACAACCCCTTAGCCAATAGCTTATCAAGCCGAAAAGGCATATGCCCGTAATCCTCTCTCTCTTTTTAATATACTTAAGCCCAATCTTAAATATCTTACCAAACTCTAGCTCAAAATACTCCTTCCTATTATACACTTTCAAGAAATAAGGGTTGGCCGCCACTTTCTTCTTCCTTTCACATTTTCTTTTTTTACATTCTTTTTCTTGAAAATAATTCATACCTTGCATGTATCCATGACTTCCATCGACTCCTCTCGTGCTTCCTTTCTAACACTATTGTTTTTTGGTGCCGTTTTCGCACCCTACTTTTGTGTCTTCTTCGCTCGCCGACGATCTTGCTCCTCACTTTCTCCTAGTTTCTTATGGAACTTCCTTTATTGGATTGATCCAGGTGTTGACATCCTCTTTTTCTCCATTTTGAAAACACCCTCTTTGTTTGGGAATTTCTTGGCTTTTCAAATTTGTTTAAGGACTCCTTGTACTCAAGCACTTTGGTAATTTTTAGAATGGGTTTCCTTGGTGTTTCCAATTTTACCTTTAAGTAAGATCGATGTTTTGCTGTCTCGTCTTGACTTTGCTTACCCAGATTTTGTACTATGTTATTGAATTCCTTTCGGTTACGATTATCATCCACCTCATTTTTTGCGTTTGCTTCTGTTGGTTATATTAGATTATTTAAGATTATTTAAATTATCTTGTAAATATAATAAGGAGTATCTAACTTATTATATTATTATTATTCCTATTTTAGTTAGGAAAGCTTTTCTATTTAAGTTACATTTGATTGTATCATTA
>JBBMEG010000003.1:4660136-4676371 GCA_037832605.1 Cyclanthera cordifolia
GAATTAGGGAGAGACTAAGGCCTCTACAATGTCCTTAGGCTTTGATACATAAATAAAATTGATTTGGTTCTTATCAAGTTTGGTATCAGAGCGTGATCCTGGCTCATGGTGGGTAAGATGGAGAGTCGGGCTGCAGCTTTGGAGGAGAGAATCGCAGGGGTGCTGGTGAAACAGTCGGAAATTGAGGCCGGGCTGCAAGTGAAGTTTGCAGAGGCTGAAGAGAAACAGAAGGGGAATTTGGCGCAGATGCAGGCTGAGTTGAAGACTTGGATCGAACAGCTCCTGAGTTCGCGTGAGGCTGGGTCGAACAGGGGCGAGACGCGCGAGTTGATGGCGCGCGAGGGGGAGTCGACCGGCGGCGTGCCGCGCGGTGGCGAGATGCGCGGGGGCGAGACGCGCGATGGCGAGACGCGAGCAGGCGATACGCGCGGTGAAGGGCCGTCGCGAGTTGTGCGAGCGCGATGGCAGGGGGAAGGCGCTGGGCGCGCGCGCGATGCTGAGTTGGGGCGGGGCCGAGGTGTCGGGGGCAGGCGCGGGACGGGCGCTGGAGGTGTCCGGCTGGGCTGGGGTCGGATACTGCCACGTTTGGCGAGGGGCTGGAATCAGGGGGGTTAGTGACGGCGGTCGATAAGGAGAAATGGGTGATGGGGGAGAGACCGGGGCCAGATGAGGGTTTCGATCATGTCGGGTCAGCCGGGGTGAGTCCAGAACGGCGGTTGAGGCCGGGGAGGAATGAGGAACGACCGATTAATGATTGGGGGCGGAATCGGTTATGGAAGAAAAGAAGGAGAACGGGGGGAGTTCGTTACGACCTTCCGTAGCAAGGGAGGTACCGTTGTTTGATATGAGGCTGCGGAAATTAGAAGTCCCGATTTACGAAGGGGAGGACGGGGAAGATCCCATTGGTTGGCTACATCGGGTTGAACGGTATTTTGTGGTGAATAGGCTTACAGAGCGCGACAAGCTTGAGGCAGCTGTTATGTGTTTAGAAGGCGAGGCCTTAGATTGGCATCAGTATGCCGAAGATCGGAGGCCCATAGCGAGTTGGGATGAGTTTAAGGAGCTCCTATTGGAGCGATTTCAACCGACAGCCGAGGGAGATAAATATGTAAGGTTGATGAAATTGCAACAGACCGGAACTGTGAAGGAGTACAGGCGGCAGTTTGAGAGATGCGCCAAGGGGATGAGGGATATGAGTGAAGAGGCGCTCAAAGGGAAGTTTGAAAGTGGCCTCAAGGAGGAGATTCAAAGTGAACTGAGGAAACTGCAACCCGTGGGTCTGAAAGCTAAAATGACATTGGCCCAAATTGTCGAGGATGACTTTACCATTCAGCAGAGACGACGAGGGGGAACGGGTTATGTGAAACAGTTTAGCGGATCCGGGTTTAGTAGCACAGGATCTAGTGGAACAGGAGGAGCTCACTCTCGTTCATTCACGTTCACACCGAACCGAATGAATCAGAGTAACATGATATCCAACACAGTGGAGTCCAAAGTAAACAACCGGACAGGGGTGACTGTGGCTAGTAATGCAAGAGGGTCGTTCAAACGATTGACTGAAACAGAAATCAAAGCTAAGAGGGAAAAAGGCCTTTGTTTCAGATATGATGAAAAATTTATGCCAGGGCACCGATGCACTAAGAAAGAACTTCAAGAGTTAGTGATCATGGCAGTGGACGGCGAAGACATCTTGTCTGAAGTCGTGCAAGGGGATAATGGGGAGATAGAAATTATCAGTATTGAGCAGGGTACAGTGGAGCAGGAAGGACAGACTAACCTGGCAACACTTTCGTTACATTCCTTAGCTGGATTAGATTCACCTAAAACTATGAAACTTCGGGGAAGTGTTGGAAATTGCGAGGTGATTGTTTTGATAGACAGCGGCGCATCCCACAATTTTATTTCTGAGGAGGTAGTGCAGAAATTGGGAATCAAGTGGGCCCCCGCGACAGCTTGTGGGGTTGTGTTGGGCACAGGAGATTCGGTTCGTGCTGCAGGCCTATGTAAAGGGGTAACACTTAAACTTCCCGAGCTAACAATTATACATGATTTTTTTCCTTTACCTCTTGGCAGTGCAGATGTAATCCTAGGGGTAGCATGGTTGGAGACCCTGGGTAAGATTGAGATGGATTACCGGGCCTTGACGATGAAATTCCAAGTAGGGGAGTGGTCCGTGCAACTGAAAGGAGACCCGACACTCGTACGATCACAAGTGTCATTGAAATCTATGATGAAGGCTTGGAAAGACATGGGCCATGGCATGTTGATTGAACTTAACAAGTTAGAAGTGGGGGAAGATCTACCCAGCACAGAAAGTACAGCCGAACCCTTGGCAGTGCAAGATGTTCTCCAGCACTTTGAGAGCCTGTTTGAATCCTCAGATTCTCTACCCCCGTCCCGGGATCATGAGCATTCGATCAAGCTGCACCCTGGAGTGGGACCGGTGAATGTTAGGTCTTACAGGTATCCTCAATTCCAAAAGAATGAAATAGAAAAATTGGTGAATGAAATGTTACTTGCAGGTATTATCCGACCGAGCAAGAGTGTGTTCTCAAGCCCAGTTATACTTGTTAAGAAGAAAGACGGCAGTTGGCGATACTGTGTTGATTATCGGGCTTTGAATCAGGCTACTATTCCTGACAAGTTCCCTATACCCATGGTTGATGAACTACTTGATGAGCTACATGGGGCCGAAATGTTCTCCAAAATAGACCTCAAATCGGGGTACCATCAGATACGAGTGAAAACAAGTGACGTGCACAAGACAGCTGACCGAACGCATGAAGGACACTATGAATTTCTAGTGATGCCCTTTGGGTTACGAAATGCTCCGTCCACCTTCCAGGCTTTGATGAATGGGATCCTGAAACCGTATCTACGGCAGTTTGTATTGGTTTTCTTTGATGACATATTGATTTACAGCACGTCCATGGAAGAGCATAAGGAACATCTAGGGGTGGTGCTCGAGGTGTTGATAAAAAATAAACTGGTTGCCAACAGAAAGAAATGCTTGTTTGGGGTGAGACAAATTGAATATTTGGGACATGTAGTGTCCAAAGATGGAGTACAGGCAGATCCCTCCAAGATTGAAGCGATGGCCAAATGGCCAACTCCGAAAAACATAACCGAGATGCGAGGCTTCCTAGGCCTAACAGGCTACTATCGTAAGTTTGTGGCCAACTACGGAACAATAGCACTTCCCTTGACACAGTTACTAAAAAAGGGGAAATTTGAATGGAACGAAGGGGCGGAAGATGCTTTTCAACGTTTGAAAAGTGCTAATGATGTCGGTACCAGTGTTGCAGTTACCGGATTTCAAGCAACCCTTTGTGATCGAGACAGACGCTTCAGGAGTGGGTGTGGGAGCAGTGTTGATGCAGGAGGGTCGGTCTATTGCGTTCTTTAGCAAGGCTTTACCTCCAACCCATAGACATAAAGCTGTGTATGAGCGGGAGCTGATGGCTATGGTTTTTGCAATTCAGAAATGGAGACCGTATTTGTTAGGGAACAGTTTTGTGATTAGAACAGATCAGAAGAGCCTGAAATTTTTGTTGGAACAGAGGGTAATAGCTGGGGAATACCAGCGTTGGATTGCTAAGTTGATGGGATATGATTTTGCCATTGAGTACAAAAGAGGTAGTGAAAATTCGGCCGCTGATGCATTATCCCACCTTCCGCCAGCCTTGGAACTGGGCACGCTTAGTGTCATTGCGGGTTTGAACGTTGATGTTTTCACAGATCAGATAGAGGCTGACACTCAATTGCGACAAATTCGGGACGACTTAGTCCTCGGGCGAACTAACCATGAGGGGTATTCCTTACATGGGAAGTTATTGCACTACAGAGGGAGACTGGTGATACCGGCATCCTCTCCTATCATATCGTTATTGATGAATGAGTTTCACTGCAGTCCTATTGGGGGACACCACGGATCCTTAAAAACTTATCAACGGTTAGCACGTGAGGTGTATTGGCCCGGCATGAAAGCCAAGGTGCGGGCCTTCGCCAGAACATACCTTTTATTTCGATTGAAACCATATAATAGTTATTACAAGACGTTATTCCCATGATGATTGGAACAAAACCCTTGAAGCATTAAAGGAAACAAATGAGCAGATAGCCACAATCAACCCCTTCCAGGCAGACAAAGCCCTTCTTAATACCAATAATAAAGAACATTCCACGACCTTATGTTTAAACAACGGATGGGGTAAAATTTCAAATATTTTACGTCAAATTTGATCACAGAATTCTCTTTTATCATGCTACACCAACAGTAGTCCTAGTTACGGAGGTTGGCTCCTTCAGTTGTTCTGTTACATTTATGGAACATCAATATTTTCAAGCAAATAATTGAAATTTGTGGGGGCTTCGAGCAGATAGGCACATAGACTAGCGGTAACTTGAACCTCACAAAAGTTTATTTTAAGGTAAAAGTAAACTACCTGAGATTCATATCGACAACGATCAAAATCAGGGACAACTTCAGAGAGCTCTTTACAGTGCAGATGATAACCTTTTGCAGCAGTCAACATTTGGTTTCACAAAACCAAAAAGTTCATGGCACTTTCAACAAAGAGGTGGTTGTACAATTCGAAGAACTTTACCTGTTGACTAAAATCTTAGAGCTACTACTCTTAGAGGTCAATTGTTTTTGCACTCCCTACGCCTGAGAAAACACAACCTGATTTCCCTATCAACAACTTGTATTATGGCTTCAAATACAGACATACCTACAGTGAAAAAGAATATGAAACGCACTCTAACTTTACCATCACCCAGAAATAAGGTAACTTATTTCAATTCAAGTCAGCTCCACTGAACTAATGAAGGTCATCATTCCTCGGTCCTCAGTAGCCTGTAGAAATATGCTCTAGATGGAATTGATATAGCAGGGCCCGATTGTTGCTCAACAAATGAACAAAACCTAGAAAGCATGGACACTTGATCTGATGAAGGCCGTCATTCCTCGGAGACATGACACTGATACTTCTAGACACTCTACGGGCACGTGTCTGATGTCACGTTTGCTCTCTTCGACTCGTGCAACGCCATGATCTCACGCTCGTCATGGCCACCCTTAGAGGGGAACTCATGCCCCATACTCGGATCGCCCATACTTTGTGGCTCGTCGGGTCGTTAAGCGAGGTTCTCAAGGCCTCGACTATGCTTCATCGAATACGCAGCAGAATTATCTTCGTCATGCTTATATGCTCGCACACGCATCCATTCGGCCCACGGGAATCCAACGTGAGATGGCGGGTCGCCTCTCGATATATGTGGCAACCTCGTCCCATGGGCAAGGGCGCAATGTCAGCACACCCGTGCCATCCGACATTGTCCCCAGATTTCCATTCCCGAAGGAAGCCGCCCAAGACACTCCTCTTGCAAGCGCTCGCCCACACCACAACACACACATGTACTATGGGATAGCTCACTTAGGCGACATGGTCCAGGGGTGGTGGAGAGCTGACACCATGCCTCCCCTATAGTACATTCTCGACCATTTTCAGTCTCCCACCAACGCGTGTCTTTTGGCGAAGAATCATACGCCAGCGTGGAGCGTCCATCGAGTGGCTGATTGACACCAATTGCGAGCTTACATCTTAGCTTCATGCAGACTTAAATCCAGATCCGCTCGTCAAAACTCCATCTCGAGCCTTGACATCGTCGGGATGACTCGGGGCCGCATCGTGCCCCCATCAAGCCTTGACACAGACACCTTGACACCATTGTGGCTTTGCTTCCTGATGCATCCGGCTGACACTATTGAACACTCTTCTTGGTGTGATGGATGATGTACCGTTCTCCTCGGTCACATCATGGCTTGTCAGGACGTGGGTCGTCAGAGCATATTCTATGACTTTGACATCTAGCACTCAAAATTTCGTGTCCTCTTTTATTATTATTACTTTAAATTTCGACCACTTCACGAACACATCATGGACAACTCATTTAAGACTTATTTGTTTCAAGTTGGTGTAGGTCGTCGACAGCAACATCCAATGAAAAAAAATGAAAGAAAGAGAGAAAATAGAACTATGAAATTTTTCATAGTTAGTAAAAAAAGTTGAATAATTTGGATAGATCTTTTAATAGTATTATCATAAATATGATAAGTTTGGGCCTTGGGAATATTAAGCATATATATTAGGGGCATGGATGCAATTAGGTAGAGGGTAGTTACATTTTATGGTTATAAATAGAGAGGGTTAGGGAGTGGGGAGATGATCAAATGAATTGTAATGTGATTGGGCTTGAGAGAACTCGAGATTATGGAGGATCCAAGTACCTCGAATTACTAGGTTTATCGTGTGTTCGTTATGATTTGTCAACAAACATTTCAGTTCTTATCAAAATATTTATAATAAATAACGTGTACTCGACGTTTCGTGTCCTACATTTTAAAACAATGACATGTAAATGTGTCTGTATCGTGTCATGTCCATATCTCGTGTTCGTGTTCGTGTTCGTGTTCGTGTTCGTGTTCGTGCTTCTTAGAACAAATTTCATGATTGATCCTCATTTGATTAATGGCTCTCATACTCGTTTAATCTTTTGGTGGCTCCATCTATTTCCAGATTAAACAAGTTTCTCTATGATCACCACGTGAGAAGGCTGAATTGAGTGTCCTCGGATCATTTCTCAATCCTCTTAAAGTCGAGCTCTCTCAAACGAGTCCATGCCCATTAAAGTTTGAAAACAATTGGCTCTAAAAGAAAGATTTTCAGCACCTCTTGGAATTGGTGGATAGGCAATCACTTGGGAGGGCATCTGCGCTATGCTTTATTGTATAAACCGATTCGTTACGGTCTAATCTGATCAAGCAGCTATTTAGGCCAAAATTGCAGAAATAGACAAAAAGATGAATTGAGCACTTTGAATGAACTTGATAGGCACTGTCCAATTGTTCTTCAAGCAGACTTGGGTGCTATGATTCTTTCTGAAATTAAAAGCTTGAGGCAACATTACGACATTGAAGGTAATGAAAACACTGCTTTCTTCCATAAGGTTTGCTCTGCTCGTCGTAGACTCAGTTTTATCTACAGATGGATATTGCCTTGTTACTGATAAGTATACTGGCGAGGAATTTCACTGCCACTTCATTGGTATTTATGCAAACACCTATATAGTAACTGGCATTATCGCAATCTATTGTTTTTTACAATGAAACAAATTTTTCATTAAGAATAAGAAAAGAGACCTAACTCAAAAAATACAATCCCAAAACTGAAAAAAAAAAATAATAATAATAAAAATAAGCAGGAACAAACAAAAAACATGAAGGAAATTTGAGTCAAGAAAACATAAAATAGAATAACAAAGAATTCATAACAAAGAGCTTGGATAAGAAACACCGTGATGCTTTTAGCTTTGTCGAATCCAATCTGGCTGATCTTGGATTGCTAATGTCTTGGAAGATTCCTTGCTTTCTTTCCCACCAAATCCCATACAACAGTCCTTTTACAGAATTAGTCCATAGAAGTTGAGCTTTCTTATTTAGTTTCGACCCTAAAAGGATGCTATACGCATTTTCCTTGACTGAGTTTGGAAAAACCCAGCTGAGATTTTTTTTTTCTTTTTTTGGAAACAAGACAAATGTTTCTTCAGAAAATGAAGAGAATAAGAGTACAAGAAACAAAAAGAAAACAAATAAAAACAAAGAAAAATAAAACAGAAAGGAGTGCTACAAACAGAGATAGAAATCATCACAAGTAGAACAATAGTAGAGCTTCAGATAAAGGAAAGGCTAGAAAAAAGGCCTCCTAGTTGTGAGAAATTTTCTGGATGGAGTAGCCGGAAAAAGTCTCCGATGAAGAAGCCATAAGGAGACATTGCACGCAGAATTACTTCTGGAATGCCAAGGTAATTTAGAATCCTGAAAAACCCTTTGGTTTCTTTCCGTATCAAAGCTCATAAAGAAGGCTTTTTATAGAGTTTTTCCACAAGAAACGAGCTTTGTTGCAAAAATAGAGGCCAAGAAGAAATTGGATGACATTCTCTCTTGCATTTCGATAGAACACCCAGGGCAGATCAAACAAAACAAAGAGATTTGGCCAACATAGAGTGGAATATTGGCAGGAAAACAACAAGTGATTGTTGTCTACATATTTTGATAAACAAAGATTGATAATAGCTGAGTATGCCTCTTTGTGGTATTCCTAAAAATCGGTCGTTCTAGAACCAAATGAAGGAAAATATTTAGTGACAGTATCACAAACCTATCTAAAGGTGGCAGACTGATGTTGATTCAATCGGTCTTAAGTAAACTTTCCACATATTACTTTTCAGTCTTCAAAGCGCCAATGTCCACATATAAATCCATAATAAAAGCTATGAGAAATTTTATTTGGGAAGAAACAGAGCCAGGAGGATCTCACCTCGTTAGCCGAGACACTGTTACACAAACAAAATAAAATGGAGGCCTTGGTGTGGGTAATTTAAAGGCAAGAATCTAGCTCTGATAAGTAAGTGGATTTGGAGATTTCTGAATGAACAAGATAGCCTGTGGAGAGATTTGATCTTAACATTATACAAATCAAAGACCCTTAGAGATATCCCAACTGCTTCTCGCATTAGTCTTTGAGCGCCTTGGAAAACAGTGGTGAAGTATGCAAAGGGCACCTTAAATCATACCAATAGAGAACTTGTAAAGGAAAAGAGATGTTATTTTGGTATCATTGTTGGGCTTCTAATAGTCCTTTATATATTATTCACCCACGTTTTTTGCTCTGCTCTCACTATTAAGCCAGAGCTTACTGTCTTTGAAGCGTGGAACGAATCAAGCAAGAAGTGGACTTTTGTTTCCAAGCGGCAGCTTCTGGACAGAGAACGTAACGTCTAGTCCATGATTTCATCTAATTGGCCCCCCTCAATTGACACTCAAAATAGAGACTTCCACTCTTGGCGCCTGACCTCTATGGGTCAATACACAGTACGCTCATATCGGAATGTTATGGAGCCTCATGTTGACATGTATTTTGATAAATTCATATCAGGCTGTGGAAGAAATATGCCCTATAAGGTTAAATTTTTCATATGAACTCTTTTCTATGGAGACGTCAATAATGGTGATTAAATGCAAAAGAAGCTCCCTACAAAGGCTATATCTCCCTGCTTATGTACGAGGAATGTTGATTCTCAATTCCATATTTTTGTATCTTGTTCTTTCACTGCTGCAATATGGGATAAGCTTCCTCAGGTGGCTGCAATTTTGAATGCTGCAAATGACAAAAACCGGTTTCGAACATTGGTATGATTTCTCTACCTCAAGTGAATCTCTTTGGGACACCATTACTATGAATGCAGCTTTTTGGTGTAAAAATACATCTCTTTTCAAGAACTATGAGGCATCTTCTAACAAATTAAATTGGAGAGCTTTTCTATCTCTTCCTCATATGTAATCTTCTTAATATGTTTCTTGCATAATTTTTATCAATATAATATCTTTTTCAAAAAAAAAACAAATCTGAATTTCATTCGATTTTTTCTTTTTATGGATTTTACCACATGCTCTCTAATATACTAAATCACGTAATCAATACCTCACAGATTCCCATGGTGTACCAATTAGCAATTAAAGTTTTACAATATATTTTAGAAGAACTAAAAGTTTTAGACCACAATAACCCTTAATTCATGTATTAGGGAAATATTAATAACAGTCAGAATAAGCCACAACAACCAACATGACATCTAGAAATCAAATAAGCATTAAAAAATCAATGTAAGACGCGACTGGGGGATGCTACCCAATGTGAACAGCCTTTCCATCTATTAAATATTGACTAACCTGATAGGTGTGGTGGATAAGATTGAGATGGTAAGAAAGTATAGGTTAGCCACACGCCTGAACTGTCATTTAAAAAATACATAACTCTATCAGACAAGTGGTGTTTGAAAAAGTGATGGTAGTTAACAAGGCTAAATTAATGCTGGTAAAACAAAATCAAAAAAATTAACAATGAAAGAAACAAGTGACTAGTTTTTAATAATGCCAATCGGAGCATTGTTTTTAGTAAATTCCTTCGAAGGTTTGGAAATACTCATCTGCCTTCCTTTTCTTGTGCTCTCTCGGAGTGATAAAATTTTACTTTCTCAACTAAAAAAGATTAAAAATAACAATAATGGAAGATGCAAAACATTTACACCAACATCGGTAGAGTGATCTGAACAATGAAATAAAGGGTCTTGTAAATCATAAAGGTTTGAAAATCATAGGTTGGCATAGTTGTCAAAGAAGGACCTTGACAGCAAAATGTACGTAGAAAAGTAAGACAATTGTTCTGAGAAAATAGTCAGAGACACACATATAACAAAACAATGAAAAATAATAATAGATTGTAGTACAATGAAGTTGGTGTCTAACCACAGAACTTCTACTGGACAGCCTTAACGACTTTTCTGTAAACGTTTTCCAAGATCAATCATTCGCATCCTCTCAGCCAAACGAAAGAGCATAATGAAGTAACAAAATGAATAAACAGGATTTGAGATCCTTAAAATTAGTTACCTGTTCAAACAACCCTTTGGGGACGAAAGTGAAGAAGTTGTACTTAGTCGTGGAAACTGAATTCCCCTGTGAACAACATCAAATTGACAGCCATTTAAAATTGAAAGAAAAAAAAATAAAAGTTAAAACAATCTTCAATTAATCGAGCAACGAAATCATTCCCTCGCAACCACGCGACTCCTTTCGTAAAAAATCATTCAAGAACCAAAGCCTAGTTCCGCGTCTACATCACAACCAAGACACGACGCCAACAAAAAAAAAAAAAAATACAATACTTAAACACCATCAAACCTTTGTGAATTTCACAATGAGATTAGCGTCGGGGTCATTGCAGAAGATGGTGCGATGTCCGGGGGCCTGCGGCTGGACTCGTCCGAATCGAACCGTAGAAGAGGAGGTTCTCTCATGCATTGTAGAGATGCTTCGTCCAGAACTCGAATTCGATAATTTAACCCTATCTTATTCGCTCATTTCCTAGCTGTAGTTGCACCAATCTCTCCCGATCCGGCGAAACCGAGTCGGTTCTAGGAAGATTAATCAATAACAAGAGGCTACCCAGCGGCGAAATCAATCCGCACTTTCTTGAAACTCCGGTGGTTCAATTGAACGGTGAAACGTAGAAACAGCGCGACCTTCAGAGTTGTACTTCCGCCCTTGATATGCGTAAGTTCGCAATATTGGCCAGTCCCCACCGCCATGCCATACCCTTCGAACACGGAAATTGGCGGCTTTTCAACCGATTTTCTATTTTCTTTTTTCTTTTTTCTTTTTTATTCAAACGGTTATTCAATAAATTTTTAGTATTTTATAAATTTTAACCTAATTATTTAAAGAAAATTAAAGTCTAGTCTCTTAAAAACTTGAATTTTTATGATTTAGAAAAATTTACAATTTTGTTTTATCGTTTGAAAAATTAGAATTGAGTAATTGATTGAACAAAAACATACGTTATTTCATATATCAAAAATGACAAATACTTATTTAAATTGTGTACGATGTACGAATAACATAGACTATTTTTTAGATTTTATCTAATTATAGGAATTAAAAAAATCCAAATCATGAGACTAAATTCTATATTTTTCGACGGAATTCTTTATTACTTCCAACCATAAGGATTAAACTCTACATTTTTAAATCATGTAAACTAAACTTTAACTTCCTTCGAACCTTTTTTAACCAAATTTATAATTTACACTAGTTTTTTTTTGTAGAATAAATAATTAAATAGTTTTTGTTTCGCGTTATTAACTGGTTATTAAAAACGAGTTTTTACTAACGCGTCAAACATGAACATCTCGATAAGTTATTGTAATCGTTCATTAGTAGAAAAGTCTTATATATATAATGACTATATTTTAGAGTCATAACACTTTTTATGACTCAAAATTAGAGTCGTAGTATCGTCTGTGATGGTAAGCTCAACCATGACACTTTCGTGTAGAACAATTATGACAGTATATTATAGATGGGTTGAGCCAGTAATGACACGTATATATAGTCATTGAAGAAGTAAAAACGACATTAAAATAAATGTCGTAGTTGAATCATTTATGACATTATATTATAGTCATGATTGATTCATTAATGACACATACACATGGTTATTGAAGAGTTATTAATGACACATTATTGTCATTATAGTTTACATATTGACACTTTTTATAGTCATCGATTAATGTAATATGACTATTTATTTATGTTAATTTATCTGTTTACACGACACTTTTTTGTTTGTGTTGTTACATGTCAAGAAATTTTTATAATATGCAGCCACAAACTTAAACAAATAAGTTTCAACAAATATCATTTCATATATAAATTAACAATTTATACAATACACGAGAGCAAAAAAAAATGACATGGTATAACAATACACTTGATAATTCTTAAAATGTCTACAAAATGTTTGGAAACTAAAAAATTTAAAGTGTCACAACGTGGTCTATTATCCTTTATGCAAAGTATTCGCGAGTTGACAACTTGCACGATAATCGTAGATGTAAATGATCCTTCCCTTGAACAAAGTACCTGCACAATACAGTAATAAAAATTTGAATTAGAAGTTGCAATCGAGAAAATGTGCATGAATGAGAAATAGTATAAGACATAAGTTAAATAATGACTTACAAGTTACAGGTCATTGTGGACCTTGCATAAATAATCAATTTGCACCAACTTATAACAAACATCCAAAGAATTAATAATTAATTAATGATGGCACTCTTGATAAACAAAACTACATTGATTGGAGACTAAAAACTACTTGATTCAAGTTCAACAAGTGATCCACCCTGAACTAACACAAAAGCCTTTTAAGTTTCCAGCTCAAACCAATGGATAGTAAAACTAAAAGCTACTTTTTTTTAAGTTAATATTTTCTAGAAAGAGATGTCCAAACACAAATCCTCATTACTTATTAAAGTTCCCTTACGAGTAAACATAGAAACTCATAGTTTATAAGAGAAAGAGAGACAGAATCATAGCTTTAAAGTTTTTTATGTTAGTAGAATCTTACCTGCACATTTAGTCAAGGGAGCTTGTCTTGTAAACATAGAAACCAAGTTCATAAACTTAAACCTCAAGAACAAGTCTGAAAACCAAAACCAAAATCAACGTGTTAAGCATTTTAAAAATGGAAATAAATTGGGCATATACTTGAAATTGGGTCATAGAATCTTTCGATTGAAGAGACAATTGTGCTCTTGTGTAACACCCAGCTGCTTAGGCTTTACCTTTGTCGACCCGAGAGAATAGACCTGCTTTTAACACACCTAGAGATAAAATAATCACAATGGAAGAAAATTTATACAAATCCAACAACAAAAAAAGGTGTTCCCAGCCCATAACACAAAGTAAGAAGAAACATATATGGCACCTGTTCGATAACCTCTGCATCTTGTCTTCGCTCATCAGCGTAGACCTGCACCAACACAACATGATATACCATAGTCACTAAGATCTCTTCCAGCTTCTGTCAAACAAATACAATTAAACATGGTTAATCATTCCCAAGCAGCTTTACATGACAGCTTATGTGCATAAGGCCAGTTTAAAATGAGGGAAAAGAACATTACATGTGGAAGAGGCATCATAGAAGCTTCTCCTTCGTTGTAAATGTCATTACAAACAAACTTACAATTGAATCTTCAGTACAGTTGTAACACCCGGGATTAGGAAGGGTACATGAATGAACCGAGTCCACATCCGAATGAGAGGGATCTTGGAGATATAGTCTCATGGCTAAAAAATGCCGAAGAGAATTGATTTATATTACCTATACCATCAAGGTGCACCTTCCTTTTCGGTGGCTGAATCGAAAGAACTTTCGCTAACGTAGTTAACGTTTAGAGCGGGCAGCACAAACCCTTTCTTTTAGTGGGGCAAGGATGAACATTTTATGTTGTAGCTGTTTTTGTTCTTTGGTCCTTTCCGGTAACCTGGTCGATCTACTTCACCTTTTCCAGAAGGGAGTTTCGGGAACAAAGCCCCCGAATTTCAAAGTTAAGCCCTACCCTCTCGTATCTTTTCCCTATCTAAGCTATATCAACAAAGCCATTCTTTAAATGGAAAAACAAGGAGATTCTAACCCTGAGCAGGTTGAATAACAGCAGAAGAGTAAACCTCCATCCCTGCACTTTGGCATCTCTTCAAATTCAAATTTTTGTATGTCTTTTATCAATATCAAACCTATCTTTGCTTTTATGATATCATAACTTTCATCAGAAATAGAGCAGTTTTCTTCATCCTTCGACCTTACTTTCTCCCTATGTTTAATATGTATTGCGTTAGAATACTCAACAGTAAGATCAAGAAAACTACTGTGTTAGAATACTTGAGAGTAAGATCATACCTCTTGCTTGTTACTCTCTCCTTCTAGAGTACGACTAGAATAATGCAATGTAATGATTCTACATGCATTGTTAGGCAAACAAAAGTCAAGTCGAAATAAAGCTACATAACATGTTAGTCTCATAATAAGACTCTTTCATTTTTAATACCAATTAATGCATTCTTATTAATTTGTTTATTGAACTTACTTAACTACATTTGCTTCTTAATCTCTTACCCTCTGAAATTTTTGAATAATTTGGATTGATATTCTCTGAAGGTGACTGTTTGTTTTGTTTCCTTCATGAAAATATTTGGATTATTAACTCAAAATATCACAAGGTTAGCTATTGTACTACAACCAACGGTTAGAACAAGAAACTTCATATTCCAAGGTTGTAATGCAAGAACTGTAATTGAAACTAATATAAACCAGCTGAAAGGTTATAATAATCTTATGTACTTAGCTAAGTTGATACAAAGGTCGATGATGGTCACTTAGTCGCTTAGAAAATTGATAAATGCTCTATAAGTGAAATTTAATTTGAATTTGGGAGAAAATAATTTGGCAAAGACTCAAACTTCGGACCCTATGTTAAATTAGGTTAAATCAAAAATCAACCCAAAAACTTAACCAAGTGGGGTTGAGATAAATTTAATTTATATTAACTAACAAATTAATTTCCTACACGTTTCCTTCACATTTAAATGTTGAGTTGAGCACAAGTTGGTCAGAACACACACGAACATTAAAAAAAAAATTAAAGCAAACAACTTCCAAGCCTTAGACTTATGTGATACAAAACCAAACTAGAATATCATACAATAAGATTAGACTCAGCAAGATGGGACTGACTATGGTAATTAAGGACAGGTAGAACGAGCCAAAGTTGAAAATTACCACTAGAAAAAGTCAATATCAGTTTAAAGAGATTTTTGAGCAAACTGCGTTTCGCCTCCCGCTGTTGACAATATATCATATTGACATACGACAACACCGTAGAACCTGTTATAGGTTAAAATATTTCGAAATACTCGGACAAAACTAAAAACTTATTAAGGCTCAAATTTCAAAAACCGAAAACAAAAAATAAAATGACTATCAAACAAACTAAAATTTAACGAAATGAAGCCTAAACTTTAATAAAGTTTAAACTATAAATAATTAGGACCCAAGAATACTTACAAAAATTACAAAAGTATCCCTAAGGTCCTAACTAGAAAAGTATCTTTTTGTTTATGAAATTTTGTTAATTAACTACTCATTATGAATTCGTTTAAAGATATTGTTTATCATTTAAATTCATTACGTACAAGTTCAAGAGAAGATGTCAAAGTTTATAACAAGAAGATGAAACATATATAGACAATTTAGATAAATATAAGCTTACATTTCAAAAACCACAAACAAAAAACTACGGCCCCATTTGATAATTAACCATTTCTTTTTTTATTTTTTGTTTTTGAAATTCAAGTCTACAACTACTACTCCAATACATAATTTTTGTGATTTTGATGCCTACATATTTCTTGTATTTTAAAAACAAAATCAAAATTTGAAAGCTAAATTAAAAAACAGCTTTCAAATACTTGTTTTGGTTTATGAAATTTGGTTAGGAATTATAGACTCAATGACAAATATGTAGAGAATTAAGGTAAATATAAGTTTAAATTTTAAAAATCAAAAACTAAAAATAAAATGATTATCAAACGAGGCCAAAATGATTAACAAACCGGAAATTAAAATTTGGAATGTTATCTAAATCCTTCCCATACTCATGTTTGTAATTAGATTTTCATAAAATTAAAATGCCAAGGAGGAAAAAAGCAACAGTATTAATAGACAAAGTAAATTATAAATTTAGTCCTAGAAAAAAAAAAATTAAAATTC
>JBBMEG010000003.1:4676471-4687150 GCA_037832605.1 Cyclanthera cordifolia
AAGGAGGAAAAAAGCAACAGTATTAATAGACAAAGTAAATTATAAATTTAGTCCTAGAAAAAAAAAAATTAAAATTCAATTTTTATAATTTGAAAAATTAAAATTGAGTAACTATAATTTAAAAAATAGAATACTATACTTATGGAAACTTATTTGATTCCTTTTGTTTCTGTTTGAAAAATTAAGATTAATGAGAGGAAAATAAGCATAGATAATAATAGCAATTTATTTGATTATTTTTCTTTTTGTTTGATCAAATCCAATGATTGGATTGGGTTATATAATTTAGGCACCCAAAACCCGTACCATCCAGGGTAGAAGTTTGTTTGTTAGCTTTTGTTTTTCTGGAACTTGTTGTCATTGTCAGGGTGTAACTGCCAATTTGCGGTTCATGTTCAACAACAGCGATTCTTTTTTTGGCGGGACGGTCGGTCTTAGATGTGTAAAATGTCACCAGGGTGATTGGATCGAGAGGAGAGAAGCAGAATAATTTATTTATTTTTTATTTATTTTTTGTGATTAAAAAATTATTATAATCATTTAAAATAATTATTAATTTCTAATTATTTATTCCTAACTATATAAAATAAATTTTTATTTTTAACTCTTCCAAAAATCTTTTTACAAAACAATTACACTCAAATCACCATTATTTTTAATCATTCAAAATATCATTTTATACTAAGGAGGTGTTTGTTTATGAGTTTTAATTAACTTTGAGGTGTTAGGTTTTATCAAATGTTTGTTTGGAAAGCCAAAAAATGAATCACTTGAAATGTCCAAATAAATGCTTCATAAACCCACAAAATAAGTCCATGTATTTCTAATAATTGCTTCATGAACCCACAAAATAAGTGCGCTAAATTTTCTCGAAACCAACAATAAAACCACCATACAAACAAATAACCATATACAAATATTTTTCCAAAACCATAAAACAAACCAGTATTTAATTCTAAACACTCTACTAAAACTATCAAACAAACTAGCTATTATAAAAACAAAAATTTTTAAACACTTCTAATAACTCTTCATACGTAAACACTCAAAGTAAACACTGCATAAAATTTCAAACAAACACCCCCTAATTATTCAAAATAATCCTAATCTCACTAGTTTTTTTTTTTTTTTTTTTTTTTTTTTTTTTTTTTTAATTCTAAGGCAGCTAATTTAGAAGATAGAAGGCGATGACAAAGTTGATTTAGAAGTGGAACGGTAGTTCATTCGTCTCGCTGTCATCCAACGAACAAGTTAAAAAGCGACCGAGTCTATGAGAGGGTGGTTGAAGACACGGATTCCTTTCTTGGGCTTTTTTTCTTTTTTTTTTTTTTTTTTTTTTTTTTGCCCATCTTCCAAATTACATGCACTTGATTACATATTCATGAGATAATAATTTGATTCTATAATATTTAATTTTTTTTAAGTTGATTGTTTAAAAACTAATAAGAAATTAATTGGATGTATTTGGATTAATAGAGTTTGGTGAGGATATGTTGAAGATTTATCACTGCCCCCACATTTGGATCACATCTTATATTAAAATCATCGATAAAACTTTCATAAACTCCGATGTAACAAGGGTGGATCTAGAAATAATGATTGGATGGCCAAATGTTGCATGTGAATGGTAGAGAAATTTAACTTGATTTCTTTTAAATTCTAAACAAAATCAGAATATCAAATGAGATAAACAAACAAATAAAGTAGGATGGAGAAGAGAATAGCGACATGTCGATTTAAATGCTTTGAGAATTAGTTATATATATCCACCCATCTAAATTGCAGACATGGTCTTCTCATTTAAAATTGTCAACATCAAAGTAAAACTTCAAAGAGACGCAAATGATGGTCATCTAACTTTCTCTCTTGAGAAATAAAAAACTTTAATATGAGTTTATATAATTTTTTTTACAAAACACCCTTAATTGTTACGAAAACCTTAATCACAAAATTATATTTCCAAGGTAAATTCAATTTAACCTATGGTAAAAAAGTGAAATCTGATTCACAATTAACAAATTATCTTGAAGAACATATCTCAATGGCAACAAATACATTTCATTTAGAACCCCAGATTGACCTGAATCAAAACTTGCCCATATAGAGCAATCAACTCTCATTACTCAAGACAAACCTAGATCAGAACTTGCTCGCTTAGGAGAAAAACAGAACGAACTCCAAAACCTGTGAATTTGATCAGAATTATCAGAAATGCAGTAGAATGGTGAACTTCAGTAGAGCTTGTTCGTAATCTACAGCTGGAGTAAAATGTCTGTTTTACCACTATGATTATATATTTCTTCTTAAGTGGCACTGATTTCACTAATGAATAAGTGTTTATAGTCTAACTATAAACTAGTGGGCTTTCGGACCAATGAGAGGCGTAATTTCTTCTTGTGACGTTATGTTCTCAGCAATTCCCACTATACGACAATTTCTAACGTGAAAGGTTTATTAACCTAGCACGTTGTTTGGTTGGTTTCACTCATGACATCAAAAGACGCTTTCATTATAAAGTAGGAGTTCACAACCCACTCAAGATTAAAATTTCATCGATATACGATCATCCTTAACAATGTAGTTGATGTGACTTTATAACAAAATTAGAAGCTGGATCATAAAACTTCTGGTTCCGTCTTATGCAAAAACTCATTTTTGCATAGCCACTCACACTCACATATCTCCTTATGAACAACCAGGATCAAGTCATTTGCAACATTTGGATTAAGGCGCCCTAGCCTTAGTCCATATACGATAGACGCTTTAGCCTATTAACTTTGAAATTGATATTTGTATGTCTCGTACTTGTCCAAGTGTTCATCTAAATAACGTATATTGTCATTAATCCAATTAATGTTATAAGGTTGAATGACATTTGAATATTAAATGCACAATTAATGAAAATAATAACATTTATCAATAACCAAAATATAATATTAAATGTTTGGTTCTTTGATTACAAACTACTATGACTTTATGGCACAAACCCATAACAGTTTTTAAATAAATATGATGTCTCCCAAATGTAGTTCTCATATAGTGAAGCTCGAGTTACAAGCGAGTCATTTGTTGGTGGACGAATGAAAAAGCAACAATCGTTACTGAGAAATGTGATGGTTTCCATTGGAAATGATGCATTCGAGGATGCTTCGATCAGATTTGTCTTTTCTGGGTTGACAAACTCGGATAATCATGTCGAAAAAAAATTTAGTCGTGTTTTTCTGTTCGACAGTGAAGATAAATCACCACGTCGGTGACACAAGCTCAATTTTTCCACCCGACGGAGACAATGAAGAATGGTCATCAGGTTTTTATACCTGATGATGAAAATGATGGTTATCGTCACAAACGTAAGTTTTATGCTTTGTATTTTTAAATTTGTACTCAATAATGTAGGATAGTTTTGCTATCTTTTACCATTAAAACGAATATCTTAAATTAAAATATAAATAGAAATTACGTTTGATAGTAATAATAATTATTATTATTATTATTTTGACTACCTTTATTAACATTTTTTTTTTAAATATGGCTTACTTCTTACAAAAAATGTCCCTTAAAAGAAATTGAAAATTAAAAAAGAACTAAGTAATTAAATCGGTTCAAATTGTAAGAAGATTTAATAAAATAAAATAAAAATAAATTATTATATTAAAATTACAAGAAATAAAAAATAATTTCGACTATGTATGGATAATTTTTAAGAACATAAAATGTAAACAAATAAATCATAAGATTATAAATAAAAAATAATTAAATTGTTAAATTAGAAGAAAAAAACATATGAATAATCTCAAATAAAAATAAATGGTAAAAGAATTTGACTTTGATAGATTTGTTTGCATATATTAAATACAATTTAACCATAGTTGAATTAAAAAATTAAAAAAATAACATAAAAAACGAAACTTTAATCTTCAAGCCCAACAAGATCAAACCTAATTAAATTTTCTATATATTGATCATTATAGGTATACGTCAAAAGAATAGTAATAGACTACTCATAATTTAAAAAATCATATTATCAAATGTAAGGAAAGGTATAATCAATAACTTGTTTGATAATTATTTTATTTTTCGTTTTTTATTTTTAAAATTTAAGTTTATATTTATCTTAATTTTCTAGATATGTTTCATATTTTCATTTATGTAAGTATATGAATCATAACCAAACTTCATAAATCAAAACAAATATTCAAAAGTTATTTTTTTAGCTTTTAAATTTTGGTTTTGTTTTTAAAACACAACTAAGATATAGACATCAAAGTCATGTACATTATGTGTTTGAGCAGTAATTTGTAAGCTTAAATTTCAAAAAGCAAAAATAAAAAACGAAATGGTTATCAAAGGGAAGCCTAATATATCTAAATCAAATACTTATACAGTGGTGGTTGAATCTTGAAAAATCAGTATTTGGCTCTCAATTATTTGAGAGGAATGGTGCCGATTCACACACACATTCTTATAACATGTGTGTGTATTTATTTTTGATGTTGGGATAGTTTACTCCAAGACTATGTTTATTTTTGCTAGAAAATGCATAGTAAGCCATTACTTTTAAAAAATTATTTGTTTGTATTTTATAGTAAATAATCATTTTTAACCACTCAGCAAATCATCTGTCAAACCACTTCATTAAATTTTGCACCAAACATATCACCCATTAGTCTACTAATACTAACCATCAAACAAGTAATTAATTATTCAACGATTGACTCAAAAAAAAAAATAAATAAATAAACCATTACTAACATCAAAATCCTACTATTAATTAACCACTTTACCCCTCCTCACTTCACTCTTTTCTACCAAGAACAAAGACAAAAAAATACATATATATAAAATAAACTAAAAAATGAAACAAATGTGAACAAAATATAAAAAGAGAATACAAATGAAAATAAATTATATATATATGTGTGTGTATGTGTATATGTATGTATAAAAGTTTCGCATATTTCATCTTTACGAATAACCAAAATCGAACATAGTTTGTCTGCTAGACTCAACAAATAACATTCAAAGAAAATAAAAATAATTACGGAAGAAATGAAAATTGACACACAATGAAAAATGGAATGATTATCGGGAGAATGATTAATTGTGTTTGTGGTTAAGGAAATGATTATAGGATGAATGCTTACTTGTGTTTGAGGTGAAGAAAATAATAATGAAAAAAAATAATAATAATGGGTATGATGTAAGTGAAAAATAGTTATGGGATAATAAAAAGTTTTTGTGAAAAAAAAATAGTTAGGAAGAAAATAAAAAGTGATTTTGAAAAAAAAAAAGATTATGGAGAATAATTCTCCACCCAAACACCGTGAATCATTCTCCTTCCCATTCCCCTCTTTATTAAGGTGGCACAAACACCCCTTTTAATAAAATGGGAGAACGAGGAGGGGAATGGTCCCGATGTTTGGGCTATCGAAAACCATTCCTCCCATAATCAAGTTTTCCCAAAATCACATTTTTATTCTCTTTCTACATATTTTTTATTCTTCCCATAACATTTTTTTATTCTCCTCATAACTATTTTTCACTCACATCTTATCTATTTTTTTATTTTTTTTTCATTATCATTCTCTTCACCTAAATATAATTACTTGTAATCATTTCTTTAACCACAAACACAATTAATCATTCTCTTCATAATCATTTTTTTTTCATTGTCATTCAATTTTTCATTATTCTCATAATCATTCGCATTCTATTTGTCGAAAATAGAGGATGAATTTAAATTTGTGTATATAATGATCACTACAACCCTCTCCCAAAAAATAATATCTATTCTTTTTTAATATATAACCTTAGTGTCTAACCAACACCTCATCCAGAGAGGAGTAGAGAAAGTTAGAATTTATAATTGAATGATGTTGACAGAGAAACTAACACGAATGAAGCTACTGTTTCTATTTGTAGCTGTGTATTAATCACTTTATTTTTCTTCCTCTTTTGCACTTCTTTTTCTGACCAAAATGCGCCTTTAATTGTTCCCCCTCTTAATTTCTTCTGGTCTTCATAAGTTGGTGTACTTGTTGCCCCCAACTTTTCCCTCAATCACACGTGACACTTATTTATTTATTTATTTCTCAAATTTAACATCTCACATTTGGAGGAAAGATCGGAGAGAGGTTGAATTCTTTGTTTGTTTGTAGTATATTACCACTTCTTCTTAATCTCTCATCAACGCTTCATCAAATTTGAAATCAAACTTTTTACCAAATTTCATCTAAAATAAACATACTTTCTTCTAAACATGAATCTTAAAAAAAAGTTTTTCTAACCTATTCTCTCTAAAACAATAATCTCCAAATAAGCCAATATATCTCGCGATCAGGTCCCGTGACCTTCTCTTGAATTCTCAAAACTTCTGTCGCTCCATCTCCGCTAGTTTTCTGATACGAGATATCCATGCCAGTAATTATGGACACATTTCCGTAAGCATTTTTAACAAATTCATACCCATTTTCCAAATCTTTTGCCATGACATATTTTCTTATTTGAACATAATTTCATTTTTTTCCATCAAAGGCGTAGTTCCCCATCTAGATAACTCCTCGTTAGACAACATCGAATTTAACCTTTTTTTTTTTTTAATTCGTGGAGTAATGAAAACGTTTTGTAGGCCTTGGACCAAGATCATAAAAAAAAAAAAAAAAAAAAAAAAAAAAAAAAAAAAAAAAACTACTTCATATCCCAAAATCATTCAATTTTCTCTTCATTTTCTTCTTCTCATCTCTCATCCACTCCAAAATCAGGGGGCGTTTGGATTTTGGGGCTGATGAGAGGAGATGAAGAGAAAGAAAGGAAGAAGAAGAGGAAATTGAGTGATTTTGGAATGTGAAATATTTATTTGGGGATTAGTGTTTTAGAGAGAAGATGTTGAATTTTTTTTTTTTTTTTGAGATTTGTGTTTAAGAGTTGAGAATTTCATAATGTTCCACATCGATAAGATGAAGAGTTCTCCAAGCGTATATAACATAAGGTGGTCTACTTGTCTTATAGTCAATTAATTTTGAGATGGATACCTACATTTTCTAATAGGCTATCATAGTCAAGTTTAAATATGTATAACTACTTGTTTGAGAATTGATATTAATAATAATTGAATAATACATTGGATATTAAATAGAATGGGCAGTTAAACATAGTCTTTCTGGTGGGCCCAAACTTACTAACTTAGAACAAGTTGCATAAATTATTTTTGAAAATCAAAATATCTTTCCTTGAAATTTTCTAGTTCAACTCTGTCCCCTATACTGTAATTTATTTCAACTCAGGTCTTGGTTGTACAAATCTTCATTATGTTCGTCAGAATTTGTTTGGGAAACTTATGTTTTGGTCTTCCCAAATGCTCTATTCAAATAAACAAACAAGTTCAAACTTTGATTCTTCACTTCTTTTTATATATATATATATATATATATAATATGTAGGACTTGCAATTATTATTATTATTTTCAAAAATACATTTTTATATTGGTTTTTCTTTTTTGAAATATTTATAGACGTTCTAATGAAAAATTCAAACTCATTACGTCTTAGTTGTTTATTCTTAATCTAGTCTCCTAACTTCTTTGATTGTCTTAATTTTAAGAAGTGGTGCAATCTTGAACTTAATTTGAAAAATGTGACAATTTTTACTCTAAGATTAGTTTTCGTTTGACAACTTATAATAAGAGTATTATTCCGTGCTTTTTAAATGAATTATATGTTTGAGATAAAAATAAAGTTGTAACATTTTAATTAAATGAGAAAATGTCATGAATATATAAATGATGACAATCCTCTAAATTAGTATCACGTCTCTCGATCAAACAAAAACAAACTCATGAGAATGTATGACAATATAATATAGATTCAAGATTTAAAATAGTCAATATTATATCAATACGAAGATTCAGTAGGTTTTAAAAGAAAAATCATACCGATCTTTTTTTTGTAAGGTTTTTGTAATTTTTTTTTTTAGTACAAATTGAGGAAAAGAAACCACAAACCTTCAGGGTTGCTTTCAAATAAAATGAAAGTCAAATATTCATTTTCAAGATCAAACCTGGACTGGTATTTTTGGTGATTTTGCAAGTTTTGATGGTTAAAAAAGATTGAAATAAATATTCAATAATGTTCTTCCATATCATGAATTAAATTTGTGAGAAACTTGATTATTTATTTATTATTATTATTATTATTATTATTATATTTATTTATTTATTTTTGTTGAGAGGCAAGCAAAACTCGACATTATTAACATTAATGTGTTACAAGTAATTTATGTTATTTTTTGTTGAAAATAGTAAAAATTGGATAGAGGTGGAAATTTCAGCATTTAGTTAAATCTATCCAATTTAATATAATTCAATATTTAAGATAAAAAAATTGATACGTGTAAAAGTTATTTTCATATACATAAAAAAAAAAAAGTGTTGTATTTAAAACAATTTTACATTACACTAGACTTGCATTCAAGTCTTGCGTGTTAGGTTTAATCCCTACTTTTGAGATGACCTAAATTGGGTTTGGGAGGGTGAATAAGATCAGGAAATCAACTCCTGATCTATTTTTAAAATATATAATTTTCTTCTAACTCCTTCTCAATTGGAGGATGTTCACTGACGAAGACAAATGATTTTATGTCTCTATCTCGCTATCTATTATAAACCTCAATCTTCACAAAATTCAGTGTTAAATTTTACAGGGAAGGGCGGAATTCATGATACGAATTCAACCAATAACTTGTGACATTTTCATGAAGGAGCAATTATAAGAAGTAAGGAAGAGATGATTCTTGAAACATTGAAATTATCATGCACGATCTTAAGTAAATACAATTCTAGATTTCATATTTTCTGACTTTTGAATTTCAAATCTTGTTAAACAAGCTCATAATTGCTAAATACATTTTTAGATGAGTTTGCTGGGTGTATTTAAAATACAGTAGACACATTTAAACCTCACAATTGACTTTTTGCTTCATAGGTCTTATTTTCCACAAAATGTATTTAAGAGATTTTTGAGTCATTTTTTATTAGTTTTATTGACACCCATTTGGTGTTGTTTTTTTTTTTTTCAAATTTTGCTTTAGGTTTGAATGTAAAATCATTTCATTGGATTAGTCTTAATCAAACTAATTCTGGAGTGGGTTGTCTTAGAATCTTAGAGTGACCATCATAGGTTTTAAGTGTGATATAAGAGTTTCCACCATTCTAACTTAACTCTTGGTTGGAATCAAGTGTTGAATTTTTCCATATTTGTGAGTTTTTACTAGATCCTAAAATGACTTATAGCTTACCAAGCAACGTTGGAGCTTATCAATTCACCATGTGGAATATGCAAGATTGGGTTTTCTATATGAGAAATTATTCCCTATTTAATTATTTTTCTTTTCTTTTTTCTTATTTCGAAAATTTGACCAACTTTCTCAATCTTAATTCAATTTATTAAATTTTAGATTTTTTTTTTCAATAGTTAAGATAAATGTTTATTAGTTTTAATTAGATATTTAATCATGTAAGAAAAATATTCATCCAAATAAATATTTATAGAACTTTTATATAAATGTATTAATTAAAATGGAAAAATAATAATAAAATATATAAATGAGACGGAAATGAGAAATACATTTCTCATCACCATCCCGTTGAATTTTGCAAAGAATTTTTCATCCTTACCCACCCCCACATTCTCCATTTAATCGGGGATTCACCGCCCCATTAGCACTGGGTCCTTGTGGCGCCTGACCCCATGAAAAAAATGGACATCTCAATTCTCCATCTCTCCTCAACATCTTTTCAACATCTCATTCAATCTCAAATCAAGCTTTATTTCAAATTTCATCCTCTCCTAAAACACAAATCTAAATAAATATTATTTTGTAATCTCTTTTTCAAAATATCAATTTTCAAAGAAATACTTCATATCTCCAAATTACTTAATTTATTCTTCTTCCTTTGCTTCTTCTCTCCTCTCCAATCCCAAAATCCAATCACCATTGACAAGAAAGTTTGAAATAGAATTATATGTGAATAATCTTTAATTAGGTTTGATAGGTGAAAAGATTAACATATTTTTCTTTTACCTCATAAATGGACAAGAACCTTCATTAATTTATAGGTAGGAAAAAATAAACACATTTGTTAGTCAACAAAAATAATAGAGAAATTATTATTTAAAAGAATATAAAATATAATTTGTTGAAACCCATGAACCAAAGCTAATAATGTTCATTGAGTTCCACAATTTTGTTTCTCTCTTTTAGACTTGGACAAAGATGATCAACCTTATGTGTTGGCAGATCCATTCACCAACCATTAGTAAAATGTTTTGAAACCCAAACAAATTGGATATTGTTGACTTTATTATATTTAGTTTAAATAATAATTAACATCCTTAATTTTCTTTTCAATATCTATTAATCTCCAAAAGCCCTAATTTTTTTTTTTTTTTTTCTTTTGGCCTTTTCTAAACCTTCAAGACAAGGAAACAAAAGGAAGTAAATCATTAAGGCAGTGCATTATTAGGAGAGTAGGCCCATCATTGCACAAATGGCAAAGGCAACAACCACCATCAATTTCTTACTATTGAGCTTTTAATGCCATTAAGGTTCATTTAAGAAGTGGCTTAATTCAATGAGTTTATAAGAAGGGATGGGTAGAGATATTTTTTAATAGTTTGTTTTA
>JBBMEG010000003.1:4687250-4704685 GCA_037832605.1 Cyclanthera cordifolia
TGAGCATAACTTAGTTGACACTACTGATATATTAACATCTACTCGATCAGTGATTCGAGTCTCCCTTGTATTATGTTTTGTGTAGTGTTTGCGGTCTCCTCCCTAATTTGTATTAAAAAATATATTTTTTATTTAATTAATAGTAGTATGATTACTAATTATCAAAATAATAACTCATATACATTTAGTTTTTTGTGAAAATTATGCATAAGGAGATGTTTGTTATTATTATTATTTTAATAGTATCACATTTATTAGTTTGTTATTCAGTCTTTATTATTTTAAATATAAGATTATTATTTATGTCAATATAATATCCTCTATTTTCTTGTACCAATATTTTTTGATGATACAGATTTTACTTAATATTTAAAAGGAAACATGACAAATCTTGTGAATTAAACAGTTTTGTTTAACTACCGTTAATTATAAATAAAATATATTTTTAAAATAAGATATTAAACAACTGAAAATAGTTTCTATTAATTAGTTGAAACTTAATAATATTAAATATATGAAAAAAATAAATAACGTTTAATAAAAAATAAAATGAATTATGGAGTTTCCTAAATTTTAATTGCCAACAAGTATGAATATAAATAAAAATTATAAAACTAAAATCAAAATACTTTTTTCCACAAAATGATAATAGGTGACATAAAAATTAAAATTTTTGAAGACTGTTCTTTTTTTTTTTTTTAAGTTTAAGTTTTAGTTTAATTTCTAAAAATAGATAAAATATAGTAGGTATGTATGTGTGTATATATGAATTAAAATAAATGTAGACTTGATTTTTAAATTTTAAAATAGAAAACAAATAAATATTCAATGGACCTGAATGATTAATCTTGTAATATTATAAAAATTAAAAAAAAAAAGTAAATAATTCAAATTTTGAATAGAATATAAAAATACATATGCCTACAATTATTGAAAATAAACGTGGCTACATTTAAAGGGCAAAGGCGAAATTGTCCCACGGATGGATGGCTGGGTATCCCATTTATTCATTGTATTGCCTGCTAGCTGTTTGCGTACATACCTTTTTTTAGTTGGGGGTGTGGATTCAAACGACAACAGAGAGAAAATATATATATATATATATATATATATATATATGAAATGGGAATTTGACGTGGCTAACATATTTAGTAAAAAATATTATAATTATAGCACAAACTTATCAAAAATTCATTTATAGCAAATTTTTAAATTTTTTCCGTAATTCCAGTTTTACCCTTTGTAGATTTCAATCAGTGTACTGATTGACTTCGACCACTTAACTAATAAACTTCAATTAGTGTACTGATTGACTTCAATCATTTAACTGATGGACTTTAATCGCTTAACTGATAGACTTCAATCATTTAATTGATAAACTTCAATTAGTGTACTGATCGACTTCAGTCATTTAATTGATAAACTTCGATCAAATAATTAATGGACTTCAATCACTTAATTGATTGACTTTTATCCGTTCAATCACTTAACTAATCGAATTCAATCACTTAATACATGCATCATACTGATTAGGGTTTCAAGATACGTACTAATTAAACGTTTGAAATAACACTGAGAGAGCGGTTGAGATATCCGAGAGTCTTATGGAAATCGATTTAGAGAAATGAAATCGATAAAACAATCGATTGAGAGAAGGATAGAAAGCATTGATCGACTTCAATCAGTGTACTAATCGACTTCAATCTATGTAATAATCGACTTCAATCACTAGACTAATTGACTTCAATCAGCACACTGATCGACTTCAATCAACAAACTTCAATGTCTAGACCGATCGACTTTAATCACTGGACTGATCGACTTCAATCACTAGACATATCGATTTTAATCACTAGACTGACCACTTCAATAAATTTCTGGGCCACAGACATTTTGTCCAAAAAAATTGCTATAGATACAAATAGTTTCAAAATGCCTTATACAGCAAATATTTATGATTTTTTTAATATACATGCAAAAGCCCTATATTAAATGTTAAATATGTTAATTTTAAATTAATTATCCCATGAAATTGTCTTTTTCAAATTCATATAAATAGTATAAAATAAAGTCATAAAAAACACTAGGTAGCATGAATTATGCTAAAAATAACATCTCATTTCAAAAAGCATATTCAAATAGAGAATCACACTACTAGCATATAATTTACTTGAAATTTGTTTATTTATTTTCACTGGACTGTAGCTATGAATATTCTCTAAGTGTCATAGGAGAACGATAAATGATATACTAGAATATGAAGCTAAGGGTATAATCCTGGCACGATACATAAGCGCTCTGACTCTCAAGTTTATAAAGATTATAGAAAATTCACATCAGGGTTAGGGTTCATCTCTACGACATAGCTATAGTATGAATTAAGAAGCATAAAGAAAGAATGCATCACATTGAATCTATTATGGAGGCCGAGTACGTAGTTGTAAGCAGTATGAATTAAAATATTCCCTACATATTTGGAAATGGTTTGCACGCATAGAAAAGCCAATCATATAGTATTTGCTATAACAACGAGATTGAGGAAAATTCCATAAGATTCAAGAAGCCATAGGTAAGGGAGGCCTATAGAAAAGATGTATCATCTCACTAGAGACATAGTGGATAAGTATTAAGTTGCAAGAGAAATTTTGAGGTTAAAACTAAATATAAAGAATTTTAAGTATTAAGTTGAACTTTTTATTGAGTATTGATAAATAAAGTTATTTAGCAAATTCTTTTAATTTGAGAAACTTGCAAGCATGTGCTATAGAAATTTAAAGATGTTGACAAATCCATATATATAAACCTATTCAATAAGAAAAATATTAACACAGAGCCCTAATTTAACTATATTAATATAGATTCGAGTAACCAATAGATCACTAGGTTCAAAATTTTCACTCAATTAAAAGTTACACTACATAATTAATTCGCTTATGATTTACAAATAACATAAAATATTTTTTTAATTTTATCAAATTATAATATCTAAATTTTAATTTTTTTCCGGACACTTTTTATATTTCTTCACATAATAGAGACTAAATTCTTTATTTCTTCATAATAATAAACAATAATTTTTTTTTTTTTTTTTGAAGGTCTATGAACACTAAGAATTTAGTAAACCAAATTTATAAATTTAACCTCAAAATTAATTAATTTTGACAGTTGACCCACTTAAATTTTATTTATTAAAATTTTGAAATTGTAGCAGCCAGCCGCATTTAGGCTTTGAAGATGACCACGCCCACACGTTTGCGAAAATCCATTTCTGCCACGTGTATTCTGGTGGGTCCCACCCAATTCCTAATAATAATTAAAAAAAAAAAAAGAGAGTAAACTTCTTGAAACCTTCACGCAATTGGTCTCTCTTCCATCGAAGAGATTTTTTTTTTTTTTTTTTTTTTTGAACATTCATTATAGAGATATATACAAAATCATAGATAGATCGTAATCTCAAAAAAAAAAAAAAAAAAAAAAAAAATCAATCATAGATAGTTGCGTTCTCACGCTGTCATATAATTTCTCTCCAAATAAAAATCCTCTGTGTATATATATAAATAGCCACATTAAATTATAATAAAGATCCAATTTTCATTGCCAAAATCTACAGTCTAGAGAGAGAGAGAGAGAGAGAGAGAGAGAGAGAGAGAGAAGAACAACTTCTGGGATTTCAACAAACAAACGGAAGCTTTAAACTTTTCTTCTCTGCAACAAAGAAAAGAAAATTCCAGTGCTTGTTGTTGTTGTTGTTGTTGTTCTTTCTCTGTTAACAGAGAAGCTGTCTTAGATTTTGCCTATGCTGTTTCTTCGTTTCTGATTCTTCTTCTTCTTCTTCTTCTTCTTCGCCGACATGGGTGCCTGCGTGTCCACGCCGCAGGCCTGCGTCGGAGGCAAATTTAAAAAGTCTTCTAAGAGGAAGAATCGCCGGAGGCAGAGGAAAGCTTCTAAAACGACGGCGCTTTCTCGGATCTCCGATGGATCGCACCGCTCCGACCCGATTCACCACTCCTCATTCTCCAATCCCACCTTCCAAGGTTCCTTCTTCTGGGTTTATTCATAATTCTTTTCAATGGGGTTTTCTTTATTTATCTGATTTTTTTTTTGATATGTTGGTGTGAAATGTACGTATTCTGAAGCTACTGGTTTAAGTTTATTAGTCTGGATATATTGTTCAGTGTGATTTCTGTTTGTGATTATCTCCATTGCTTCCTTTCTCTGTTCTTTTTTGGTTGAATTGAAGATAATGGGTTTGCTTCCAAATTTTCATTGTTGAAATAGAAAAAAGCAACTCTTTGATATTTGAAGCTGCGTCCTGTTCAATGTTTCTGCTACTCATTTTGCAGACTCCCAGATCTTAATTCTTCCAGAATGAGCGTTGAAGATTCCCTACTTTATTTTTTTTTAAAATTTTATTTTTATTAAATGAATGGAGTTTGTTGACTTTTGTTTAATAAGTTGGGACATCCAAAAATTTCAACTTTTAATTGATGTTTCATGAACCTACAGTTTTCATACTAGAGATTTTGTTGACCATGATGCCTTGAGAATAAATTTTCTTTGAAGCTGATTGTTGATATATACCTTGAACTTTGATGCTCAAAATTACTTAGTCAGGGTCTCGAGTTAGTGGCAACGCCTTAGTGAAGGGCTCTGGGCAACGACTCGAAACCTAGACAAATTTGTAATTAAGTTTATTATTCGTATTTGAGCCACTTGTTGTAATGAGATTTTATAAGAGTGCATGAATAAACTCTCTTAAAATCTTATTCCGTTTGATTGACATTCTTATATTTTTTTTGTTCCGTATAAAATTGTTAATCTCTATCTGTGGACGTAGCTAACACGCTGTTAGTGAACCATGTAAATCAATGTGTTTGTTGTTCCGATTTCTCTACATAATTCATTTACTGGCTTTTTATCTGAGTATGTATCATTTGTGTTATCAACAGGAAGTTATGATGAGACCTGGTTTGATACATCTGCAAAATTTGAATCAGATTGTGATGAAGATTACCAAAGTATTCCTGATGGTATGGATACCTTTTATGGATACCTTTTACCAAATTTCTTATTCTCGATTTGTTCGTTAATCTCGCGACTTCTTGCAGACATACAGTCAGTTAATAGCTTTGAAGGCTTGTCGACGACGAGCATTTCCCCTTCCGGAGATGCCAACCATGGAGATCATAATTCGAGTCAGCATATCGCAACCCCGGATCAGATTCATAGGCCAGGAAATTCAGCTAGAGTACATTCTGTGAGCAGCTCTGGCAGTGAAGTTGCAAGGGGTTCAAATCCTCAGACATTGAATGTAGATGATGCAGAACACCAACTCCGGGATCACGGACACTCGAGTGAGGCTAACGAGCCGGTATTCATCGATGAGATCTCCTCTACCGCCGGAGAAAGTTCTGCGAAAGGGGATGGAATATTAGATAATTGTGGGATTTTACCTAGCAATTGCTTGCCTTGCCTTGCATCAACAATCAACACTGTTGAAAAGAGAAAATCATTAAGTTCTAGTCCTCCAAGTGGGATGAAAAAGGCAGGCTTGAAATTGTCTTTTAAATGGAAAGAAGGAAATCCCAATGCTGCTTTATGTGAGTGTTCAAGAACTATATTCTTGTATGATCTACCTTATCTCATAATTAAATGCATAATTTCTGCTACCTATAGATAAACCCTCAGGGAATGTTTGTATTGAGATTTTAAGAGTATTTAGAATTAGTATTTAGAATGAAGATTTATTTTGAGTATTTATAAGTAATGATTGCACTCAAAAACTTGTTTGGATATAGTTTTTAAGAGAATTTAGAATTAGTATTAAGAACGGGGATTTATTTTGAGTATTTAGAAGTAATGATTGTAGTTAGTTTTCAAGAGTATTTAGAATGATGATCTATTTTGAGTATTTAAAAGTAATGACTGTAGTCGAAACTTTGTTTGAGTGTGGTTTTTTTAGGAGTATTTAGTAACTACTTCTAAATACTCATTCCAAAGATTTCCTAAGAGTATTTAGACGAGGATTTATTTTTAGTATTTAGAAGTAATAATTGTAGTCAAAAGTTTGTTTTGATGTAGTTTTTTAAGAGTATTTAGAATGATGATTTATTTTGAGTAATGATTAGTAATAACTTCTGTCAAAAGTTTGTTTGGATGTAGTTTTTAAGAATGTTGAGATTTAGTATTTAGAATGAAGATTTATTTTGAGTATTTAGAAATAATACCGCAGTCAAAAGCTCGTTTGGATGTAGTTTTTTTTAGGAGTATTTAGTTAATACTAGTTTGGAAATCTCAATCCAAACATTCCCTTCGATTTCTTCAAATTTTTTTATCGATTTTGTTTCTCGTGGTCTGCTTCTCTCAGTTTTGTCGAAAGCGCTTCTACAAAGACCTATAGCAGGCTCACAAGTGGCTTTTGCCCCAGCTGAAAAGAGGATGCTAGATTCTTGGTCACACATTGAGCCAGATAGTTTCAAAGTTAGGGGAGTAAACTACACAAAGTAAGAGAGCATCAAGTCTTTACTAAAACTTCATCATTGCATCAATGATTTCACAACATGAACTTTACTTTTTCTAGTTTGACTCCAACTCTAATATAATCCTACAAATTTGCAGGGACAAGAAGAAGGTGCTTGCTCCCAGTCATGCTGCATACGAACCCTTTGGAGTCGACGTGTACTTGTCACAAAGGAAAGTAGATCACATTGCTCGATTCGTCGAGCTTCCAACGGCTAATTATACCGGAAAACTCCCACCTATTCTTGTCGTCAACGTCCAGGTAATTCCATGTCCACTTCGAGTGTGATGTATGCATCTGGTTGGTCGTAACTACTTAATGTTTCGTCTTTCGACATCCTCACTTTTGTCCTTTTATAATTATTGATATTTCAATGTATTTGAGTTCTTTTCTTCCTTGTATTGCCTTGGGTTCTTGTAACCTATGAAGCACAGACAAATACATGAGATACTGGTACAAACACAGCAGGACACGACAATACGCCATTCTTTAAAAAATTAGGACACGAATACGTTGAAGATACGTTAATTTTTTTTAGTAAATATGTAAATTTAGCTTAAACTCCTACATGTACTCTACTAAAAATCATATAATAACAAGTTAACTACAGTGGACTTCCGATATGTTCCCATGACAATAGTCATGGTGCGAGCTAGCTGGCCCAGACAATCATGGATATCAAAAAAAAAACTACAATGCACGAGTATTTTAGAAGATGAAAACATAATTTTTTCCACGAAAAAGAGAGTAAGGTGGTTTGTTTTTTGTGATAAATGAGAGAGATGATTTTTTAGTTTTTCTTTCACATTTTTCTTTACCTTTTTATTATTTAGTTGACTATAACATTAATTATTTTGGGTTTGACCTTTTAACAATTGGGTTCAAAAACCACACATGTTTACAAGACGTGTCCGAGGTGTGTTTGAAGCGTATCCGAATATTAAAAAGATAATAAAAAATAAGTACACGTTAAATGGCAGGTTGGACACGTGTCTGAGAAGTGTCAAGAAGAATGTGTGTCCGATATGTGTCCGCACAGATTATTTCCTGATTTTGAAGTATCCGTGCATTATAGCTCGTAACTTTGTTTCTATTATTGGATTCTTCAGATTCCATTGTACCCCGCCGCAATTTTTCAAGGCGAAACCGATGGAGAAGGGATGAGTATCGTGTTGTACTTCAAGCTTTCTGATGCACATGCTAAGGAACTTACCTCCCATTTTCAAGAAAATATCAGGGTAAGATTAATCATTGGCAAATTCTCATTCAATCTTTCTTTATCTTCAACAAAATGTAGAATTTTGTTATGAACTTTTTTGCAACTGTTTTTACTGGCTCCAAAAACAGAAGCTGATTGATGATGAAGTTGAAAGGGTAAAAGGTTTTCCAGTAGACACAGTAGTACCATTTAGGGAGAGGTTGAAAATTTTGGGGCGAGTCGCAAACGTCGAGGAGCTTCCTATGAGCGCTGCCGAGCGTAAGATCATGCAGGCTTACAACGAGAAGCCCGTCCTCTCGCGTCCACAACACGAATTTTACTTGGTAAGTAAAGTTTTCCATTGCATTACAAAGCTTTTGAATGAAGACCGCAAATAATACAAAATGATTCATGGGAAAGAAGTGATGAATTACAGGGAGAGAACTACTTGGAAATTGACTTGGATATGCATAGATTTAGTTACATATCAAGGAAAGGCTTTGAAGCATTCCTTGACAGACTCAAATGCTGCGTTTTGGATGTTGGCCTCACAATTCAGGCAAGTTTCTTAATGCCGAAACTTACGTGACTAGTCAAATCTGAAAAATAAGAAGGATAAAATATCATTTTGGTCCTTCAACTTTTAAAAATCTAATTTTAGTTTCTAAACTTTGAAAAAAAAAAATTAAAATTGGTCTCTATAATAAATTTGAAGTCGATAATTGAAATTGGTTCAATAATGTTGATATTTTAATACAATCAAAGATCAAATGTGAAGACATTTTTTTTTTAAATTTTTTATTTTAAAAATTTTCGGAGGAAGATGATAATTTTCTTAGAGAAAAATAAACCAAAATTTTTTAATAACTAATTTTAGGGTAAATCATAAATTTAGTCCCTGTTATTTGAAGAAATTTAGAGTTTAGTCCCTATGATTTAAAAATCTAGATTTTAGTTCTTATAGTTTGGAAAAATCTACAATTTAGGCCTTATACTTTGAAAAATTAGAATTTAGTCTCTAAGGTTTCATAAAATCTAAAAAGTAGTTTGTCGTTTGCAATTGTTAATGAATAAAATATGTAGAAAATTAGCTATTTTTGTGTTTAATGATCATAATTTATAGATCACATTTACATACTTCATTTGCCTACAATTTACGAATAACATAGGGTCTAAATTTTATTTCTTCAAACCATAGGGACTAAAGTATAAATTTCTCCAAAACGATAGGGACTAAATTCCATATTTCTCCAAATCATAGGTACTAAAGTCTAGATTTTTAAACCATATGAACTAAATTCTAACTTTCATGAAACCATAGGGACTAAATTTATAATTTACCCCTAATTAAATTTTTTTTTTTTGAAAGTTTAGAGATCGAAACGAAACAAATTTCAAAGTTTAAGAACTAAAATTAGACATTTGAATGTTCAAGGACTAAAATAGATCAAATGTGAAAGTTGACTTAAAATGTATTATATCCAAATTATTACAAAACGGCCACTTAAAAAAAAAAAAGAAGCAAATATAATCATTGGTATTAATAAGTATTGTCACACACTTTTTTATAATACTGAAATTAATGAGTATTTATAATATAGTATTAAAACGTATTAATGACCATTGATGCAAATACTTTAGAATTTGATTACATTCATAATTATTTTGCGAGAATAGATTATCAAATACAATTTTCCTTTGTTTTTTAAGTCATGTTTGTTGGGTTGTGAAACAGGGGAACAGACCTGAAGAATTGCCTGAGGAAATCTTATGTTGTATTAGACTTAATGGCATTGATTATGTAAATTATCAGCAGTTGGGGATGTGCCAAGAGATCCTGTAAACTGCAACACCATTGTATTCAAACTAAAATTCACCAAGAGAATTTTTCAATGAGAATTTTTTTTCTTGCTTCCATTTCTACTTGCAAACTGTTCTCTCTTTTGAATTGTAACGATATTTGAGGATAGAGAATTCGAGCTCGTAACTTCTTGATTATTAAGTCATACATCAGAACGTATAAGCTCGCCAATTCTGTTCTCTCTTGAGCATTTCTATATGTTGGTTAAATCTATATGATTGAAATATGGATCTATTTAAAGCTAAGATATTTCAATTCCTCTTTTTGTCTCCTTCTAAGCCTTACATGGGCTTATTTGGGGCTTTCGCACAATGCTTTGTTGATAGAAAAGTGAATAATTATGGAGAGAATGGTTATTTGTGTTTGGGTGAAGGGAATGATTATGAAGAGAATAATTTGTTAGTTGATATAATTAAATTTACTCTAACGTATGAGCTTAAGCTTTTGAATTGATTGGTGATTTAATATAAGTCAACAAGATATCAGAGCAGGAGATCTTAAGTTCGAGTTCTTTTCATATCGTTTTCCTTAATTTTAATTTTGAGATGGGCTTTTGGAAAAACGTGATTATATAGACTACTGACATTAATTTGTAGACACTCTTCAACTGTGTCTTCACTCTTTCAAAAAATACTAACATGTAGTGCAAATCATTATGTCATAATCAAGTAATTAATTCTCTAATAAAAATTCAAATCAATGTCCCTTGTCCCTACAAAACTCCACATTTATTTTTTGCATGGGAATTATTTAAATTATTAAAGATAAACACATTTCCTTAAAAATACAAGTAAATTGTTGATACAATTTAATAAAAATATTAACGTAATATATTAAATAAAAAGTAATATATGAGGTTTCAACATTCTTGATTTGTTCATATATTAGCATTTACAATCAAGTATATATAGTATAGATATAGATATGATAGTAAATTTTGACATCTCTATTTTAATTATAATACTTTCAAAAAAAAAAAAAAAAATCATACATAACAAAATATGAAAATATTTAACTGTCAATTTGAAGTTCCCTTGATTGAAGTCTATCGGTTTCACTTAATTAAACTCTACTAGTTTTATGACTTGAATTTCTTGTTATATTTAATTTTTTTTCTATAATTTTGATATATGTAGATTTTTTTTTTTTTCTTTATTCTTTTTTTTGCTACTCGAGAAAAAACCCCATTAAAAAAAATTGTGTAATAAATTATTCAACATGGGAACATAAAGTTGAGGAGTGACTAATTTCACCAAAAATCCATACAAGAACATTCACCATCTTTAAAATGGTGAAATCTATTCCTATCTCTCACAATAATTTCCCTGTTAAAAATTTTAGATATCATCTTTGTTACATCATGGCAATCCCAACAAACTCTGAGGTTCTTCACAATTCTAATAGGTAACCCCTCCTTCAAACTAATCAATCCAAATGCAATGGCCATCTTCTCACTGTGTTTACACACAGCATCTTCTTTTTCTTCTTCCTCTATATCAAAGAGTACAGGGCTAGTCTTTGCTACGTACCCTGCTAACTTCAGCCGTTTCGAAATCTCTCCCCACATCGTTTCGATCGCGTCGTGACTCGGGTGGGACTTGTCGCCTACAAAGAATTCATGAACTTCTCCATTCACCTCCATAACACTACAACCAGGGAGCTTGCTCAGGCCTTCTGCTTTCATGGTCCGGCGCACATTACTTACCTTTTCCCAGTTCTTCGTGTCGGCGTACATATTCGATAACAGCACATACGCACCATGATTCTTGGCTTCGAGCTCCACTAGTTTTCTAGAGGCAACCTCGCCCAACTCCATATTCTTGTACATTCTACAGGCATTGAGCAAAGCTCCCCAAGCACCTGCGTGTGGCTTAATCGGCATCGCGTGAATGAAGTTTAGAGCCTCCTCTAATCGCCCGGCTCGACCATATAAATCAACCATACAACCGTAGTGCTCGAGCTGCGGTTCAATGCCATAATCTCTCTTCATTGAGTTGAAATGCGAACAACCTTCATTCACGAGTCCAACAACGCTACAACCTCTTAGAACAGAAATGAACGTGATTTCATTAGGGGGAATTCCTTGACGTTTCATGAGGGAAAATAGCTCGAGACACTTCTCGCCATAACCATTCATGGCAAACCCACCTATGGCACTACTCCAAGTGTATACATTCTTTTCGTTCATTTGCCCGAAAATCTCCATGGCCTTATCAACATTTCCACATTTGAAATACATATCAACAAGTGCAGTACCTAAAGTGACAGTCATTTTAATCTTATTCTTCTCTATATAAGCCTGAGCCCATCTCCCCTGGTCTAATGCACCTAAGTGAGTGCAGGCGGTTAAAACCGAAACCATTGACACTTCATTCACCTTGACACCATCCATTTGCATTAGCTTAAACAAATTCAAAGCTTCCCTTGATTGTCCCCTCTGTGCATAACCAGCAATCATAGCATTCCATGACACAGAGTCTCTGTGAGGCATTTCGTCGAACAGTTTCCGTGCAAAACCAGTATCACCACATTTAGCACAAGCACTCACCATGGCCGTTTGACAAACTACATCCGGATTCTGCACTGATTCAAACACACGATAACAAGAACTTAACGAACCCATTTCAGCATACATAAAGATCAATCCACTTTGAACATGTGGGTCAAATTCAAAACCATGTTTGAAAAGTGCACCATGAACAGCTTGACCTGCTTCACAAGTAGACAACTGGGCGCAAGTGCGAACCAGAAAATTGAAAGTGTAATTATCCGGAGACATAAGATCACTGGATTGGAGAATCTTATTGTAAAACTGAAAGCTTTTTTGTGGGGTTGAGCTTTTGGAATAGGCTCTGATCATGGAGTTAAAGGTAAATAAGGTTGGATCGGCAGATTGGTTCAAAATTTGATTAGAATACACTAGATTGGCCGGGTTCTTGAGGGCAATGGATGCGACAAATTGGCCAACAAGTTGGGGATCATTGAAAACGCCATTAATGAGCAATTGTGTGTGGATTTGCTTCAGTTCTGTAAGCGTGGTGAAGGAATCGATCAAAGTAATTGTTGGGTGCTTAGCTATATTTCTGAAGGTGCTCATATGTACGAATCAATAAACCAAATGAAGCGATAAGAATCTTCAGGTTTTCTAATTCTGTTTAAGGTGAAATCTAAGCGAAAATAAAATCGAAAGAACAAGTGGTTTTGGATTGGGGGAAAAATGAAGTGGTTTGTGTTGTTCGAAGGAAGCTAGGAAACTCAAAACTTTTCTGTTTGGCGGTCAAAAAAAAAAAAAAAAAAAAAAAAAAAAAAAAAAAACTTTAAATGGATAACACAAAATTGATATGTTTCAATGGAATGAAATAATTGAAATCTATAAGTTTTAGGGAATTTATCAGGTTGCTAGTTTTGAATGATTATAATTATAACACTATTAAAAAAAAATCATGAATAATACAAATTTGTTTCATTTTTAAAAAAACTCTTAATTTATCTCTCTTGTCACATCTCCTCCCTTCCCGTTTTCTCATCGTTCATGTGCTATTGCTTAATTGATTTTTATTTCACCAAACTTGTTTAAGTGACGAGAAAATGAACAAGTCAAATAATTTTGAGTCAATTGGACCAGAATATGACAGCGGTGAACAAATTCTCCTTTCTTTCTTTTTTTTCGAGAGAAAAACTTTAAGACCAATCTCTTTATTTACAGATCTATAGAGCTAGAGTGTTTCATTTGAAAAATCGAGGTCGAATATATGCTCACGAAGAGTAAAACTTTACAACAATGTAAGCCAACACTTGTTGTTTTCTGTGGCCCGTCGTTGGCAGCACCAAGCTCCAGACACTGATTCTGATTGAAGACTATCACGGAATTAATTGAAGGCTATAACTGAGCTAAAGATTGAAAGCTATCGATTGAACTGCTAATTGAAGGCTATCAATGAACTAATAAAAGACTATAAGTGTACATAGAAATGAGAGCGATAAACTAAAGAAAAAAAAATGATTGAAATGAGATTGATAGACGCTGAAACATTTTAGTATTTTTACCCTATACGAGATCACTTTTTTGATGTACATGTAATTACTTAAAAAATGTGTTATTGATAGTATTTATTTGATTTTTTTTTTTTTTTTTTGCTATAAATGAAAAATCCCCTAAATTATAATTAAACGAAAGTAATGAGTTTCCAACGGCGAAAGTTGAAATAAATAAACTTTAATGGAATTAAATATTTCAAATTTTGTTATCTATAAAATATTTTTAAAAGTTGTTATAATTGAAATAGGTGTAGTTTAATGGGATGAAATCGCGATAGAGAGACGATTTATGGGTTGCGTTTGGAAGGAAAAAGGAAGGGAAAAATGTTTAGAATGGTGGTGAACAAGATTGTGGAGCTGGTCTAAGATAGAAGTAAATCGGGCTTTTGGGTTATCTGTTGTGCTAAATTTATGATTCATGTAGATTGCTAAAGATAGAAAAGGAATGTGTGAGATGAATGGCTGCTAGCTACGCTTACTATGATGCATAAGTTTGCAAATCATTTCTTTGTAAATTCAAGGCTTACCATTTATTTTGGTGTCGGTTCCCGTTTTTTTGTTGTCGGTCCGACCGACACCTAATCCTCTTTTGGTGTCGGTCACAATTGGTATGTACCAGAACGACACCAATTGATCGACGCAAAAAAGGACCGACATCTTATATCCGTGTTTAAAAAAAAAATAGATAGATCGTCGCCTATTCATTCTTTTGTAATTAATAATTATGATTCAAATTGATTTGAATCACCCTTGCACCTAAACACATACTTAGTAACATTTTCATTCCCTTCTCTTTCTTGTCCTAGCCAAACGCGCCCTAAGATTATTAATACGAAGACTTAAATAAGATTATTAATACCCAGACTCAGCGTCTAGTCCTAATAGCAACTATTGATATGACCGGCAAGTGGTACAAACAAATTGATTTTTATTATTTATGTGGAGAAGTAAATTGATCTGCCAAAGAACCAATCCAACCGAAAAAGAAAGTATAATATATATATATATATATATAATCATCCAATCCAATTTTTATTAACGCTCAACTGTTAGAGTTTGAGTATGATCATAGTCCAAGTTGCTCTAATTGTCAATTCTTTTACACACTAATAATATACATCACTTATAGCCACATAACAAACAGTTATAGTTAGCAACCGTAATATATACTCAATAATCGAGAGGTTATTAGTTCAAATCTCTCACGCTCCAAATTTCAAACAAACCATCTCATTTCATCTATTGTGTATTTGTGTGTATAAGAATGCCAAGTCACCAAATTACATGAATCAGCATTATTTTATTTATTTATATTTTTTTTCCCCATTTTTGTCGTCAAGTTTGAGGAGCCGTTGTTTTATACTTTGCATGAGTTAATGAATGCGATCTATCCCTCACAAACCCCTCAATCCAAACATCCTTTTTTTTCTTTCACATCTTCAATAACTAAGAAGCATGAATTCCGAAACCATGGCGAGTGTTTGGATCCAAGATTCGGGTTCGAGAGATGGAAATAAAAGAAGACTGACAGTGGATCAAGTGGGGTTGCTGGAGAGAAGCTTTAATGCAGAGAACAAGCTTGAACACGAGAGGAAGGTTCAAATTGCAGAGGAAAGTGGTTTGAAACCTCGCCAAGTTGCTGTTTGGTTTCAGAATCGAAGGGCTCGATCTAAGTCAAAAAAAATTAAGTATGATTTCGATTGTTTGAATGCGGAATATGTGAAGCTTAACGATGAGTTTGATACTCTTCTCAAGCTCAACCAACAGCTCAAAGCTGAGGTAATGTATTTTTTTATAATTAATCATCAATTGTTAATAATAATTCTACCAACCAAAATTTTTATTTAAAACTTAAATTTGTAAAACAGGATTCATTTTTTATCATCCTCGTGCGAGAAATGTTGAAAATATTCACCTTGTTTATTTGTTTCACGTTTTCGACTCATTTATATGATATACGAGTACTCTCCTCACTGTCAATTCGCTTTGACGTACATCTTAAAGTTATCTAATATGCTATTCGAACCCCATATGAATTATTGGTCCTTAAAACTCCGATCCAACTAAAATGCTTATAAAAAGCTAAAAAGGTAATTTGGACCAACCCAAGTCGGTAAAATCTTAAACGGGAATTTGAACCTAACAATTCAGATCCAACCAGGCCAAACGAGTAAGTCAAAGTGGATATTTGAGTTCACAAATTCAAATATAATCTTAGACGGTCTTCCCAATAATGGCCACTCATGAAAAGATTGATTTTGAAACGAAACTCCATGTTATTTGATAGACAATTCTTTTTACCGCACGTAAACGGAGATTTTCTGTCATGACCCTAGTTTCGTGGAGAAAATGAACATCTTTTTAACTCGAACTCACTCGACAGGTAGATGAACTAAGAGAAACATGGATTACTAGAGAGAAGATGAAGAATGCTTTTGGGGCAGTTGAACTTGAAGCCATTGATTCATCAGTTACAGAACTTGGAAAATTAAAAGCAAACGCAATGAGTGAATTAAATGTGTACATGAGGGAAGATGAGGGCAGCCCGATAAATTCAAGCAGCAGGGAGGAACATGAATTATTAGGATACTTCAACGATGAACTTTCAGCTGATGATTTATTTGATTCATTTGATATTATTATCTCTAATGAAGATGAACATCAATCTTTCTCTTAATTTCTTCTCTTAAATGTTTCACTGTACTGTAACTTACTAATAAAAAAATTGCAATTATTGTAATCACTTAAAATAACCATTTATTTTAACTACTCAAAATAATCATTTATTTTCAATTATATTTAAATGAGTTATGGTTGTCTCCGATTATTCTACTAAAATCACCTATTAACTGTGCATTGTGAACTTAAACCTAGCAAAGTAATCACTTTTGACAATCTAAGTACTGAAGAAAATTGTCTGCAAGTAAACCGAAAATTTCTGAAAATAGTATTGTTTGTGTAATTGGAGACGGAAAAGAGATATATATGTGAATGTAGTAATTTTTTGAGGCAGAAAAAAAAATTTTGACTGTTTTATTTCTTTAATTTTGATTTTTTTTTTCACATAAATTCTTGCGTTCTCTTTTGTTATTTTTCTTTTTAATTTATTAAATTTTTTTTTCAACAAATCATACATCAAAGACTTTTACAATGGGTTAGGATGTGAAATCTCAAAGTAATCGTGGAAAGTTCTTTTTTTTTTTCCAACAATCATACATCAAACACCTTTAAAATGTGTTAGGATATTAAATTTTTAAGTAATTAATTTTTGAGTGATTATAAATAAATTATTATTTTGAGTTATTAAAAATAACTAGTTTGGATAACCGTTTTTGTAGATGAGTTGCAATCAGTAGGTCGTTTGGATGATGCTTTTGTAAAATGATTACAAATAAGAACTCGATTGAATGAGGTTAAAAATCAGTGATTATATTAAAATGTTAGAAATGATGATTTGAAATAAGTGATTATAGGTAGTCCTACCTGGCATGGTAATTTAGAAGGTCCGGATATAGACAGCTTCTATAGATTTTTTGAAGCTCATATTATCTGTCCTAAAACAATAACTCAATGAATAATTAATTAGAAATTAATAATTAAAAATAAATAAATATTTTGAATAATTAAAAATAAATAATTATTTCAAGCCATTACAAAAGTTCATTAAATGTATATATTTTGAAGAGAAATTAGCAAAAAAAAAAAAAAAAAAAAAAAAAACATTTTTAACAACTCGTTAATAACATGAAACAAGCGTTCTTCATTGGTTGATGTTACTTGATTAAATTAATGTTATATATTTTGAAAGCTTAGAAGAA